>CM039141.1:13445458-13541837 GCA_022036555.1 Microstegium vimineum
TTTATGACGAAACGATTATTTTTAACAGACGGAGTACACACCCGGCCGACTGCGGCAAGTGTGAGACAACGTTTCGTCGCCTTCGCCGCGAGCCCGCATTGACCGAGAGCCGACCTCGCGTGCCTCCAGCCCTGCACTCTCCCTCTCCAGAGTGGTCCAGGGCACAGGCCACTGTAGTAAAGCAAGTACTCCGTAGTACACTGTAGCCTATGGGTACAGTACCGGGACCACTGGATCAGACAGATACGCACCCCGAATATTCAGCCACGAATATAGAGGGGGATCCACTTGACAAATTATCAAATTGGTAAAAGAGAAAAAAAATTACTACTTTTTGACAAATGAATCCAAACATGTAAGACAAAAATAACAATAAAGCAAAAATTTATATTTACCCTTTGTCACTTTGGAGTGACAAATAAACACAAATAAAAAATCCTTCCACTCATACCACTCACTCAATATGAATGAGAATGTAATTATTTGGGATATAATTATCTTTATATATGTCATTTGTCATTTGCCAATAAATTCAAACAATAGGAATTGACAAAAAATTTATCAACTTTATTTGTCATCTACCAAGGAACAAACATGGGCAGAGTTACACAGCCTCCTCAACCTGGTCATGGAGTGTGCGCGGACGGAGAGAGAAGGTTGCCCGGCCAGCCATGTGGTGGTTCACTTCTGCAGCCCGCCCGTCACGCGCGTGCGCGCGTAGACTTGGACTTGGGCGACTTCCGCTGCATGATGAGGGGGGCCCAACGAAAAGCGTCGATGTCGATCGGCCGCCGTCCCCGTCGCGCGATTCCGCTGCTTGCATTGGCCGCAGTTGCTCCACTGAAGCTGAAGCGATTCCAGTCGTGTGTCCATGCATCCCTGTCAGGCAAGTAGCTAGAGTAGGAGTATATTTTAGCCAACGCCGCTACGCGCGGCTCGGCTCGGCTCGCGCGTTGGTCCCCGACGAGGCGATGACGACGAGTGACACGAGTCCCCTTCTGCCCTCCGGCACGAGGCGCTCCGGCCCCGGCGGGGCTGACCCCAGCCGGCAACGCGCAGCCAGCCAGCCGGCCGGCCGCCAGATCCCAGAGCCACACAGGGATAGGGATGGGGATGGCGCGTTTTGCAGTCGGCCCGGAACGTCGTGGCAGATCAGATATCACGGGCAACGCGGGCGGCGGGCGGGCGGAGCTGCAGGCAGGCCGTGCGCTGGCCTCTGACCCCGGATTTCAACGGGCAGGTCGACATGTATCTGCATATATTTTAATTAAATTAGCTCCATCGATCCACTCCACCGTATAATAATAAGATCAGGATAAGTGTCTGTCTATATTATATCCACTGAATCATGCATGCATGGCAATATATGACATGGGCGGCGATCCGCGACGCAAGTGCAGTTCACACCTCGTCAACTTATTATCCATCTTCCACGTTCAGAGAAAACGGCTCTCGATCAACACTTCTGTATTCATCACGATTTCATTACATCAGCTTTACAGCACTAACAGGAGCCTTCCCACGTGACGAAGTATGTTCTTCCGTGCAAATCAAGGAGTCCAGGCACTACGAGTATCAACGTGACGTTAATTTGTTTGACCAGCTTTCGGATTTTTTTTATATCATCAGTTCTGCAGTTCAGTACCAGTACTAGTACTAGTACACCGCCACCGGTGCAAGTCAACAAGTTAATGGAGAGAGCCTTCAACGTGTGCATTCATTGGGATGAGGATGACCGATGACGACGATGTGGATGAGACTGAAAGGACGGCCGGGCTGATAGCTAGCGTTGCACCGCTGCCACCAACCAAAAACCACCGGACGCGATTAAACGATTGTTCCGGCCGAAAACAAAAAAAATCCCATTCCCTATCTGTTGATATACGGTTTACCTCAAGCTGATGGCGTCAAGGAAAATGCCAAGGATCTGTGCTCTCAGATGCACGGTCAATTCGGTAACCACGTCAGTCCAACCGGCATTTTTCGTCTCTCTCTCAGTTGGGTCCTCTCTCTCTCAGTCTCTCCGTATGCTTCCTGAACTGTGAAGGAAGGCCTGTCAAATTCATACTTCCTCCGTCTCTAAATAGAAGTTATTTTCGTTTCCCGAAAAGTTACACTTTTAAACTTTAACTAATTATATATAAAAACATTAATATTTATAAAGGGGCTCTTGCGTTCATACCCCTGTTTTAGATCGATATTGTGATTTTGCCCCTGATTTTTTAACTTTGTGAATTTGCCCTTGTGATTTCAAAACGAAGTGTCACTTTGCCCCTATTCCGTCATCCTCTCCTAACGGTGTTAACTTTTGTACCGAAGGACAAATATGACCATGTGATTTTGCCACTGGTTTTTTTAGGGTCATTTATGATTTTACCCCTAATTCGGAATAAGATACATATATATTGTATTTTGAAAAAAAAATGGTTGTTATATTTGGTCAACTCAGATTTAATATTAGAAAATTATTCACAATTCATATATTGGGTGTCTATTGTAGTCTTAACTGATAAAAAAAGATAGGAGCAAAATGACAAAGAAATCAGAGGTCAAGTCCATTGTTGCATTCGGACGAACACCTTGCACGCCACTGCCCTCGCTGCACAGCGCGCCCGCTCGGCCGCAGTGCCCAGACAGCCACACACACCGGCCAGGCTGCGGCGCCCGCCCAGCTGCACCCCCACGCCGCGAGCTCGCCCGGCCGCAGCGCCCGCCCAGCCATGCTCCCGCCGCGCAGCGAGCCCACCCAGCACCGAAGCCCAGCCATCTGCTATCACCGGCCATGCCTCGGCACCCGCCCAGTCGCACACCTCCGCACCATGAACTTGGCTGCCCGCAGTGCCTGCCAGGCCGTGCCCCTGCCGCACAACGAGCCCGCCCGGCCGCGCCCTCCCTCCATGCCACGGGGGCCACCCAGCCACACCCGCCATGCCGCGAGCTCGCCCGGCAGCCGCGCCTGCCCAGCCGCGCCCCTGCCACACAGCGAGCCCGCCCCGGCCACGCCTCTGTCCATGCCACGGGGGCCGCCCAGCCGCACCCGCCGCGCCGCGAGCTCGCCCGACAGCAGCGCCTGCCCAGCCGCGCCCCCGCAACCGATGCCGCAATGCCTGCCCCTAGCTGCGCCCGCCTACGGGTGGGTAAGGTATAATTGTGACAAGGGCAATTCAGTCATTTTTGGTCTGAATTTATGTGTTTATTTTTTTAAATCGTTTAATCAGCCTCTAACTAACGGACATCCAAACCAGGTGCAAACGACTCCTTGGTTTCAAAATAACAAGGGTAAAATCACAAAGTTGAAAAAATAGGGGTAAAATCACAATTGAACTTCTAGATGGGGGCAAAAACACCGTTTTCCCTATTTATAATGTATAATTAATATCATTAAATAGATCATTGAATATATTTTTGTAATATTTTTTTAAAAAATATAAACGTTGCACAAATTTCCTACAAATTTAATCAAAGTTAAGAAAGTTTAACTTGCACGTATCTCATGACGATCTTTTTTTTTGGACGGAGGGAGTAGGTTGATTTGCCAGCGCAAGGTGACAGACATGCAGTAGAAATTTGCAGATCGCAGGGACGAAAGTTGAAAGGAACTAGACGCGATGTCGTGTAAATATAACTTTGATATACATTATGTCGAGAGTTAGTTATAGATCTTGTCGAGGGTTACAATTTTGATGTAAATTATGTCTTCATCCGAGCTCTTTGAATCTGGATGACATCTGAATCCAAATTCATAGATTTAGAATTGACATTTTGAAAGTAAATAGACCTAGATGACCCCACTTGCTAAGTTGAAGGACTGCTAGTGTATTTTACTCTTTCATTAGCTCCACCAACAAGTCTACTCCACCATATAATAAGATAAAAAAAATATGGTCTGTGATATAGTTAATGACCAAGAGATTAAGCATGAAGATTAAGGGACCATGGATCATATGGTGAAGGAGTATTTTACTAATCTCTTCACATCCGAGAGACCAATTATTGATGGGGGAGTGCTAGCTGATATGAGCAGAAAAGTCACACCAGCAATGAATTTACTTCTTAACGCCCCTTTTTCAAGAGAAGAAGTTCATAAATCTCTTTTTTAGCATTGGGGGTTAAAAGCGCCAGGACCTGGCGGGCTTCATGCTATCTTCTTTAAGGGTTTCTAGAATATGTTGAGAAATGATTTGTTGCAGGAGGTTCTAGGGGCAGTGAACAATGTCAGTATTATCCCAAATGAGTGGAATGATACTATTAGGGGCAGTTTGGCAGTGCTCCACGGAGCTGATTCTCAGGCAGAATCATTTCCTTGCTACCAAATGTATTTTCCAGCGAGAAGTGATTCTCTGCTGATTCTGTGAAGTGATTCTCTGAAATGAACTAAGAGGCTGAGAGCTGAAAAAAGTAGCTTCACCTGATTCTGTGAAGTGATTCTCCATGCTGATTTTGAGAGTTTATGCTAAACAATCGAAGAGAATCATTTTCAGCCACAGAATCACTTCACCAGTGAATTAGGGAGCACTGCTGGAGAATCTAGGAGCACAACTCTACCAAACAGACCCTTATTGTCATGATTCCAAAGGTTGAAAACCCTGACAATGTAGCTCAATTGCGCCCTATTTCTTTATGCAATGTAGTCTAGGTGACTTCGAAGATGCTATCTAATAGAGTGAAAGTAATTCTTTCGAAGATAATTAGTGATCAGAAAAGTGCTTTTATTCATGGTAGATTAATTATGGATAAAATTTTGCTTTCTTATGAATGTATCCATACATTAAAAACAAGGGGCAAAGGGCCTTTGTGCGGTGAAGCTTGATATGCATAAATCATATGGCAGGGCGGAGTGGGTGTTCTTGGAGAAGATCATGGTGAAGTTAGATCTTGATCAAAGATGGATAAAGCTAATTATGGCATGTGTGAGTTTAATCCGTTATAATGCTAGATTCAACTCAACAGAGACTGAAATTTTTACACCTACAAGGGAGCTGAGGCACGAAGATCCATTGTCTTTGTATCTCTTCTTAATTGTTGCTGAGGGCCTATGTTGCATGATAAGAAGAGACGAGGAGATAGGATAGTGAAGATATGTAGGGATGCTTCTATGGTGTCACACCTCTTGTTTGTTGATCATTCACTCATTTTCATGCAAGCAGATAGGAAGAATGACGAATGTTGAATACATATCAGATATATTGACACGTTATTGTACTAGCTCGGGTCAGAATGTTAGTGAGGCTAAATCTAGCATTTTTTTCTCAAGCAATACAAATGTTAATATTATGACAGAAACATTTTTTTTCTCAAGCTGGAGGTGTGTGAAGCTTTTAATATTATGACAGAAACATTGAATGATAAATATTTGGGTTGCTATCGTTAGTTGCGGCAGACTGAAGTAACTGTTTTCGACATTTGCAAAGGATTAACAATAACAACGGCCATCTCTCAATATTGGTTGGGTGATGACGGTGAACATAGAAGGATTCATTGGCAAGAGTGGAGGAAATTATGCATGTCAAAATGACAAGTTTAACTGAGGGAGACATTTTTCATTACCTGAGGCGGGCAAAGGTAACCGTCTGCGTCGAATAATAATGGTTAATCTGGTCTTAATGGAGGTGAGATGACACAACATCAACAACATCAACAAAGCCTGTAGTTCTAAGCAAGTTGGGGTACGCTAGAGTTGAAACCCAACAAGATACCCAAGTTATGGTTCCGGCACTTCAATAGCTGCTTTCCAGGCAATCCTATCCAAACATAGATCTCAAGATATATCCCAAGCTTTTAAATCCCTATTCACCGCCTCCGCCCATGTCAACTTCGGCCTTCCTCTGCCTCTCCTTATATTAGCTTGGCTTGGGACTCCACAGCGCACTGGTGCATCTGGTGGTCTCCTCTGGACATGGCCAAACCATCTCAACCGATGTTGGACAAGCTTTTCTTCAATCGGTGCCACCCCTAGGCGATCACGTATATCATCATTCCGAACTCGGTCCATTCTTGTATGACCACAGATCCAACGCAACATGCGCATTTCTGCAACACTCATTTGTTGAACATGTCGAGCCTTTGTGGGCCAACATTCGGCTCCATACAACATTGCAGGTCTAATTGCTGTCCTATAGAACTTGTCTTTTAGCTTTTGGGGTACCCTCTTGTCACATAGAATGCCAGAAGCTTGACGCCACTTGATCCACCCTGCTTTGATTCTATGGCTAACGTCTGCATCAATATCTCCATCCCTTTGTAGCATTGATCCCAGATATCGGAAGGTGTCCTTTTTAGGCACGACTTGACCTTCCAAACTCACATCTCCCTCATTCTGAGCCGTTGTGCCAAAGTCGCATTTCATATACTCGGTTTTAGTCTGACTTAGTCTAAAACCTTTAGACTCAAGGGTCTGCCACCACAGCTCAAGTTTCCTATTTACTCCCGCCAAGCTTTCATCAACTAACACTACATCATCGGCGAAGAGCATGCATCAAGGGATGTCCCTTGAATGTCCCTTGTAATCTCGTCCATTACCAAGGCAAAGAGATACGGGCTCAAGGTTGACCCTTGATGAAGCCCAATTCTAATCGAGAAGTAATCAGTATTACCATCATTGGTTCGAATGCTAGTCACAACATTGTTGTACATGTCCTTGATGAGGGTCACGTACTTTGTTGGGACTTTATGTCTATCTAAAGCCCATCACATAACATTTCTTGGTATCTTGTCATAAGCCTTCTCCAAGTCAATGAAAACCATATGTAGGTCCTTCTTCTACTCTCTAAATCGCTCCATAACTTGTCTTAACAAGAAGATTTCTTCTGTGGTCATGGAGGTGAGATGACATTTCCAAAAATCCCAAATACAGACAAAAAAATAGCATTTTTTTTAAATTAGAATTCCCACACACCGCCGCACGTCGAAAAATCCGTGAAGATTATGGCACGATGAGAGCCTGCACTGGTGCAGGTCAACAAGTCAACGGAGAGAGAGAGCCTTCAACGTGTGCATTCATTGGGATTATGGGTGAAAGTGGTATGGATAATCCTCCATTTCGATCCGCTCCGAATCCGACTTTTAAGGATACGAAAAAGTGTTTTTAATATCCGTGCGGATATGGATAATCTGTATCCGAGTTTATGTGGATGTGGTGTAGGATATGGAATCGACAAAATTCGGGGGATATAGATTATCCGATAATTGAACACGGATTATCCGACACTTATAATAGGATATCCGATTGTTTCTAGGAAGCCTGAGTGGCAAGATTAGAAATCAGCCCAACCCATATAGTCCATGAGAGCTAGTCAATTGTATATGCTAATATACGCTAATTTAAGTATATTTTCACAAGACATGGAAGGGTAGTCCTAGTGATTGCCTATTTCCATGCGTGTATCAATTATTCTGCTGTATGCGTGAATGATATTTGTAGACTATTTTCTGATAATATTCTGTGAACTATAAAATCGAAGTGGTGGATTGATATTTGATGGTGATTATTTTGTGTTGAATTGCTACTTTAAGAATTAAGACTTTGGTTAACGAATTATTCCTTCAAATAAAAAACAACACAAAAGCATATTTTATCCGACTTAGAAAAGTCCTCTTCTGCTCCGACACCGGTTCGAATCCGTACCATTTCCGACATCCTAAGGGTCTGTTTGGACCGCAAGAATTTCACAGGAATTACGCAGGAATTTCACAGGAATCAGTTCATTTTTACAAGAAAAAGTACAGGAACAGGAAATTCCAAACAGGGCCTAAAAAATTCGTATCCACATCCGAAACCGTACAATATCCGATCCGCTCCGAATCCGATCATCAAAATAGGATTAGGATATGGGGAAGCCATTATCCGCTTCGATCCGATCCGTTTTCATCAGTAATTGGGATGACGGATGAGTGGATGACCGATCGCGACGATGTGAACGAGACACTGAAAGGATGGCCGGGCT
This sequence comes from Microstegium vimineum, assembly GCA_022036555.1. Taxonomy (NCBI): domain Eukaryota; kingdom Viridiplantae; phylum Streptophyta; class Magnoliopsida; order Poales; family Poaceae; genus Microstegium; species Microstegium vimineum. Next base: position 13,453,402 of record CM039141.1, read on the forward strand.
AAGCTAATAGGCTGCGCCGCTGCCACCAACCAAAAACTACCGGACGCAATCAAACGATTGTTCCGGCTGGCTGTTGTGGCTGTTGTCTTTGTTTGTAATTTGTAAACTTGATTTTCCTTTGCTTTAATATATTCATGCAGGGACTTCGTCTTCGGTCTCTCCGGTTCTTTAAAAAAAAAAACGATTGTTCCGGCCGGAAAAAAAGATCTCATTCCCTGTTTGTTGATTTACGGTTTACCACAAGCTCACAGTGAACATAGAAGGATTCATTGGTAAGAGTGGAGGAAATTATGCATGTCAAAATGCAAAGTTTAACCGAGGGAGACATTTTTCATTACCTGAGGCGGGCAAAGGTAACCATCTCCGTCGAATAATAATGGTTAATCTGGTTTTAATGGAGGTGAGATGACATTTCCAAAAATCCCAAATACAGACAAAAAAATAGTATTTTTTTAAATTAGAATTCCCCCACCGCGGCACGTCGAAAAATCCGTGAAGATTATGGCATGATGAGAGCCTGCACTGGTGCAGGTCAACAAGTCAACGGAGAGAGAGAGCCTTCAACGTGTGCATTCATTGGGATTATGGGTGAAAGTGGAATGGATAATCCTCCATTCCGATCCGATCCGAATCCGACTTTTAAGGATATGAAAAAGTGTTTTTAATATCCACGCGGATATGGATAATCCGTATCCGAGTTTATGCGGATGTGGTGTAGGATATGGAATCGACGAAATCCGGGGATATGGATTATTCGATAATTGAACACGGATTATCTGACACTTATAATAGGATATCCGATTGTTTTTAGGAAGCCTGAGTGGCAAGATTAGAAATCAGCCCAACCCATATAGCCCATGAGAGCTAGTCAATTGTATATGCTAATATACGCTAATTTAAGTATATTTTCACAAGACATGGAAGGGTAGTCCTAGTGATTGCCTATTTCCATGCGTGTATCAATTATTCTGCTGTATGCGTGAATGATATTTGTAGACTATTTTCTGATAATATTTTGTGAACTCTAAAATCGAAGTGGTGGATTGATATTTGATGGTGATTATTTTGTATTGAATTGCCACTTTAAGAATTAAGACTTTGGTTAACGAATTATTCCTTCAAATAAAAAACAACACAAAAGCATATTTTATCCGACTTAGAAAAGTCCGCTTCCGCTCCGACACCGGTCCGAATCCGTACCATTTCCGACATCCTAAGGGTCTGTTTGGAACGCAGGAATTTCACAGGAATCAGTTTATTTTCGCAGGAAAAAGTACAGGAACAGGAAATTTTCCCGTATTCCAAACAGGCCCTAAAAAATCCGTATCCACATCCGAAACCGTACAATATCCGATCCGCTCCGAATCCGATCAACAAAATAGGATTAGGATATGGGGAAGCCATTATCCGTTCCGATCCGATCCGTTTTCATCAGTAATTGGGATGACGGATGAGTGGATGACCGATCGCGACCATGTGAACGAGACACTGAAAGGATGGCCGGGCTAAGCTAATAGGCTGCGCCGCTGCCACCAACCAAAAACTACCGGACGCAATCAAACGATTGTTCCGGCTGGCTGTTGTGGCTGTTGTCTTTGTTTGTAATTTGTAAACTTGATTTTCCTTTGCTTTAATATATTCCTGCAGGGACTTCGTCTTCGGTCTCTCCGGTTCTTTAAAAAAAAACGATTGTTCCGGCCGGAAAAAAAAATCCCATTCCCTATTTGTTGATTTACGGTATACCACAAGCTCATGACGTCCCAGGAAAATGCCAACGATCTGTGCTCTCAGATGCACGATCAATTCGGTAACCACGTCAGTCCAACCGGCATTTTTTGGTCCTCTGTCTCTTCATATCCTTCCTGAACTGTGAAGAAAGAAGGAAGAATGGAACACAACTGTGAGTCATTCGAGAGAAAAAACGCTACTGTGAGCGGGTTTACCTTACCGTTTCGGAATCGGTAACCGCCGGGGGCCGGTCGGGCGGTTACCGACTGGTTTGACCGGTTACTGGTCCAAACCAAACGGTTTGAATTTTGAATTCAAACCCCGCAGTGCAAACGGTTTTGGACCGGTAACCGGTCGGTTAGGGCCGGTTACCGACCGGTTTGAACGGTAACCGGTCCAAACCGCCGGGTGTCTTTTTTATTTTTTTTTCTTAAAAAAATCAATTTTTTTGCATGACCTTTGTGCATAATGATGTAAATAGAACACACAATTCATGTAAAATAGTGTGATACAAATGGCCAACCCATAATATTTATTTGGTTTAGGTTTATCTAGGACTTAGGATGTAAAATAGTGTGATACAAATGACCAACCCTACAAAATGACGATGTTGCATTCAAATTAAGGGAGAGAGAGAGAGAAAATAGTTTCTTAGATAGAAAACGATATCTACACGGGAGCTAAGATACGGAGAGCTCTAATAGTTTAAAATTAGGAGAAAAAGACATGTGATTGGGCAACTTTTTTTAAAAAAAGACATGTTAAAAGTATTGTTTCTATGTGTATTGTTTATATGACTTGGCAAGTATAAAAACTATCTCATACTTTTGGGTTGAGACTACCCTTAGCAGCTAACGTTGTATATGTGTTAACTGATTTCACATGCATTATGGTATAGTACCAGTACAAATAGTTTGCACATAAGTGTAAGAGACCTAGATGGAATAGTCCTACTTTCATCATTGAAGGATAAATATGTACATGTGGCAAAAATTATAGCGTAAACTACCACCTACTACTACTAGATGGAAACATAAAACTAATTAGAAAACATATTTTGGTTTGCACTACATATTCTGAAATTCGGTACATACATAGTATATACAAATATGTACTCACGTATAAAAGTTGAGATACAAATTCAAACTAGTAAAATTCATACAAAAATGGTAAAGTTTATATGAATGTGCACTAGAGGACAAAAATTTCAGTGCACACACATATGAAATTTGCCATTTTGTATGAATTTTGCAGTAGTGAGTTTTCATCTCAGCTTTTGCACTTAAGTACATATTTGTACGCCCTATGAATCCATCAAATTTTATATATTTTGAGCAACCGAAGTAAGTTTTTAATTGGTGGTTTCCATGTCTCCATCTAATAGGTGGTTTGCACTACATATTTTGTCAAAAGAGTTGTCCTTTGTGCCTACGGAGGCAACTTGGTAGCCAGTCGAAGGCACATTGTTCCAGGTCTCGCATCACTTGCGTACTATATGTCACTGGCACGGTGTACCAAATAAACCTAATCCTAAGTCAAATCCTACCTAAATCTTACAATAAATATTTTCTATATCATATACTCCATCAATACTACATCTTAGAACTAAATCCTACAACTAAAGCAACTACAAATGCAAAGAAATGAAAAAAACAAAAAAAAGATTTACCGACCAACCGAGCGGTTACCGAACGCAACCGTCGGTAACCGACGCAACCGAACGGTAACCGCCGGGGGAGGGCTCGGTAGGCGCACGGTCGGTAACCGACCAAAAACCTCGGTAACCGACCCCGACCGAGCGGTTACCGAGGCTCGGCGGCGGTCCGGGGCGGCGCGCGGGCGGGTGGGAGCGGCTGCGGGGCGGATAGGGTTCGGGGGGCGGCCGGGATCCCCCCCCCCGACAGCTCTTTAAATAGGAGGCGGCAGGAGCGATTGGGCCGCGTGGGCCCTTAACGGGCCTCACGGTTTTTTTCTTTTTTCTTTTTTTTTTTCAAACTTAAACACGTTCAAAAAAATAGCAAACGAACTCCAATTTGAAAAAATTTTACACCATTGGACTCTATAAATCGTGAACTATTTTTAGGAATTTTTTCAGAATTTTTTTTTTTAAAAAAAATCAAATTTGAAATTTGAATTCAAACCGGTACCGAAACCGAACCGGTCCCGACCGGTTTGTCGGTAACCGAGCGGTTACCGTGGTAACCGAACGGTTTTGAAAACCCTGACTGTGAGTCAATCTGTCAAATCCATATGTTCATATGCTTGCGCAAGGTGACAGACATGCACTAGAAATTTGGGGATCTCAGGGGCGAAAGCTGAAAGGAACTGGACGTGGTGTCCTAAAAAATGGCCATTTTCCTTCCAGTGAAGTCAAAAGCGATGGTCCGAGATTCCCTTCCCAGCCCAACCTACCGGTGGCCCATCTCTGAGATCGGTCATTGCACGAGCTGGAAAAATTTGGCGCCGAGCTCCTGTTGGTTTCAATCTTTCAGACTCTGGACCTCCTACCCAAATCATGCAAGAAAACGATGTTATTTTTGACTTGTGGTGCTCACCAGACACCAGGGACCGGCTAGATTTCATAAGAGCGTGCTCAAATGTTACTGTCACAGTGTCGCGGTGTCATCGCCGTTCACCGACGGCATCTTATTGTACAATATTTCGCCGAGCAAAGTAGTGTTTCTTCTTCCTCTTCTTCTTCAGAGTATGCCGACAGATACGACCGCTGAGCGAGACAAGCGCGTCGCCGTTTGCTCTCCCACTGCTCAGCTATCTACTCGTACGTCGAAATCGATCGGCGAGTTTTTAATACGCCTCTGATGCAAAACGCCGTGGAAATTGTGGCGCATTTGGTCCAACAAGCGAATCAAATGAATGATAAACTACCTAAACCGCAAAGGGGTTGGGTTGGCTCGTCTCAAGAAAGATCAGCTTCTTTAAATCACATGAAGAAGCCGGATGCTAATCAGCGACAGTAACCGCTAGCTGCCGAAAACGTGGCACACACAAATAATTGCACTACACGCAACCGTTTTAATTTATGCATACAAAAGGTCCCGATCATGCGTTTGAAAACAGGAGACGTGCATCCGCGGAGATTTCGACAGATATTTACACACACGGAGGTAGGAAAGGAAAATGATTTTGTTTCGAAAAAGAGTGCCAGAAAAAAATATTCCCCATCAGAAGCATACAAATTTGAAGTACCCACCAGAAGACTGGGAAGACAGATTGATTTATCACGAGCAGATAGAGACATGCAAAGTAAGTGGCCTATGATTACTAGCTTAGTTGTCCATTTCCGATAATTAAACTAGATGGCTGCACACTGTGCAGGCGCAATATATACTCTTTAATTTCCGTCTTCTAACAATAAATTAATATCTAATAAGTTGTCACCTCTAAAATCCATTATGAAATATATTTTCATATTGTACTTATTTGGTACTACCACAGATGCTACGAAGTTGAATAAAATTTAAAAAGATAAATTAGGACAACTCTATTCAAGTTTATTTATTTGGTACAGTGAGTATCTCTGTTTGAAACCAAGTGCACGCTGATCGAGCACACAATTTTCTGTACCGTTTCTGTGACAGGAACCCATCAAGGTCGATCTTGTGGTTAAATGATTTTTTATGTGTGAAAGCCGCCATAAATTAATCAGTAGTAATGGGATCAATGAGTCAGGCCAATGACTAGTGTTATGGACTCACTAGTATATTGCCTGTGCTAACGCTACGGTGACATCTAGAAAGAATAAATCAAAAAATAAATTAAACTAAACTAAAAAACAAATGATACTGGCATTATGGTATCTATAGCCAAAATAAGTCTCATATGGTGTCAGACATCTAAATCAATATATTTCCATAGTACAAAAGTGATCCATCAGAACTCACAAGCTCTTGTTATTGTATTGAAGGACCTTTCGTTGCACATCAATTAAAGACAAAAGGGATTAATATGACTGCACTGAAGCAAATTGTAAAAGACGAAAAAACCCAATCTTCACCGAACCTAGGTGAAGGAAAAATAAACAAATAACAAGATTATTCAACACACACATGTTTATGAAAAACATTTCCCTTGTATATTTCAGAAATATCATCAAGATTCAACAGTATATTTCAGATGGCTTCTGATCCAAGTAATATTAACACAAAGAATGAACTACATTGTCTTAGTTCAGCAGGAAATGTCAGAGCACATTGCATCTGAATATGTTCATTGGCTGGCTGCTTGTAAACACAAGCGCCATTTTAGCCCTCGCACTCTGCCTGAAAGAGAGAAAGGAATGCAGGGATTAAAAACAAGACTTGACCCAACAAATAACGACCACGTTGAATCTTGGGCAAGGCAAGGGCTTCTAGCTGAAAGCATAGAGTACCAGAAAAGAAATGCAAAATCATCTGAGGCATTTCAATAAACACAACTACTGTGACTTATTAGAAGGATAATGTTGCATGGTTGAATTGCTAAATCATGGTAATTTAATTCAGAACATCTTATCTCCCCACTTAGGAGAGCAAAATCTGATGGCTTTTTTGTTGTTGTTTGTAGTCAGCGAAACCTAATTGTTCACACCCATCCACAATCCCATTATAACCTACATACAATTTATGAAGTACTTATGGGTAAAATCTAAATGTTCCATGAGCAAGAAGACCAAGAAAATAAGTATGAGAAGGGCAAAACTTTTTCAGTGAGAAAATAAAGTGGCAGTACTTTCTTTGCAAGATCAACATCAAGCTTGCCTGTTGCATAGTAATCTAGGAAGAGCAGTGTTTTTTTACCTCAAGTTATATTGCCAATGACTAACATTGCCACTTGCCACAATGGCCTAAATCCATTCAGTTCAGTCAACTTGCGACACAGATAAGGAAAACAACCTATATTGCAGCTAATCTCTTACCAGGTCAATGTCGATATACCATGAATACCAGTTTTGAAAGTAAGCTTCAGCTTTGTCTCCCGTCTATCAGTGCTAGCAACAAGAAAATTGTCACTAGTTCAGATAAAGCAACAAGAAAGTAAAGTTTCATAAAGTGGTCACAAAAAAGATCACATAATTGATATTATGGCTGCATCTAGTGAGAAGCAGCAAGTAAACCATTCAACTACATGAAGCATACTTCTACAATTGTTGCACAGACATATCTCCAGCAAACAAATGATATCTCCAGCAAACAGAGAAAAGGGCTTACCAATTTGTGTCTTAATACAAAAGATATATTTTTCAAAAAACAGACATCAGATATGATAGTGCATCATTTCACTTGCTACTATCAATGCCAATGCAACATTTTTTTATCAAAAAGGAATGATTTTCTCTTTTGTTATATTGATCATCATTTTCTCTATTATAATGCATGATGACGTACAGGGCTCAGCAAACATACCAGTGTGCTTCTGGATAATTCTCAGGAGCTTCTTTCTTAAGGGTTATTTTACCCATAAGGATTATTGAAGAATAGAAAAAAATCACTTAATTTTGTCAAACTTGGTCAGCATCTCCCAGAGCGTAGGGCAGGTTCCTCAAACTCCTAGCGCCATTTCTTCATTTTGTCGAACACCTGCAGCCAGGATATATGTGAACCCAGGATGTCTTGATTCACATATACCTTACAAATTAAAATATCATCACACGAACAACGATTATATTTATTACATCACATGGTGTTCATCACATCATAGCCAAGCTGCATTGTTTATTACAGCGGAATACGTAGAAAAAGGAAAACTCCCACCACAGGGACACCAACTAGGGGTACACCCTCCTCAGAAGTCACGGCCATCCTCGGGGAACTCCTCATAGCCTCCAACATCTGGTACCCATCCGGGATTTTTTTATACAAAGGTGGTGACAACAAGAGTCAGCTCACCATGCTCAGCAAGTATATCTATGGGAATGCAAGCTCAAAAGGTTGACTCAGGTTTAAGCGATAAGCAAATTTTAGTTGGTCAAGTTTTATTAAGTACATAACATATAAAACATAAGTTTGACCCTTTCCCGATGAATAAGCATAAGCAACAGATTCCAAGTTAACAACATTTCCATTTTAATGTATAAAAACAGGTAATATAGTTGGAAAGATCCAGACCGCTCGTGTCCGTGAGCACGGCTATCATGATAGATTTTAGAACTCTGCAAAGTTTGTACAACGTTACCCTTGAGTCGTGTTACCCTTGTGCCCAAGGGGATTAGCCTCTTAGCTCACTACCAAGGTAAGCTGGCAGGGTTCACTACGAAGACTTACACTAGCCACCCTAACAAGTTAGTAGCCACACGAATGCCCCCCCCTTCGAGACGGCTCTCTAAAAAGACCGCAACCTCCAAGGCACATCAAGACAGGCAAGAGAACCATTCTTAACCCGAAGCGCCCCTATGCGCTACGAGTTAGTAACTGCTAACAACAACTAGAGCAAACTAGTTTTACGACTAAGATCAGAGCCATGTGATCCTCAAGGTTGTACGGACTTCCTGGGTTGTCTGTCCCAAGTACAAACCTTATGGAGAGGTACTGGAGCATATGGGAAATAATGCATCTCCAGCCCCCTCCTAGTTAATTTTAAAAGATGACATTAACATTTGATCACAGGTTCCAAACTTCCATTATACAAGTTCATAAAGTGAGTTGAGCGTAGCATAGCTATACAATAAACTTATCATGCTTAAACCCCCCCATAGGTGACAAGGATATGGTACAAGTGAAACAAAGTAAGTCTCTAAGGTTTTGAGTAAAATAGACACATGCATTTACATTGGGATGATTATTTTGAGTTGCTAGGTGAAAGGATCAAGATGCCCAAGAGGGGGGGTGAATTGGGCTCTTTTTAATTTCTAAACAAGAATTAAACCTATAAAGAGCCAATTAACCCCCTAGTGCCTACCGCTTGTGTGTCCTAGCTAGAAAGCGGTAACAAGGCAATGGAAAGCGAAAACTTCCTACACAATTCTAGTAAGAAATGAAAGACAAGTGCGGAAAGTAATGCGGTAATAAAGAGCTAGGGAAAGAGATGCTTGACACGGCAATGTTTTGTCGAGGTATCGAGGAGTCGACACTCCCCCCTAGTCCTCGTTGGAGCACCTCGCAAGGTATAGCTCCCCCTCAATCCCGCGCAAGGGATGAGTGCTCTCTACGGGCTAATTCTTCGCCACTCCGGCTCGGTGAATCGCCCACAACCGATCACAAACGTCGATGGAGAAGGGCCGCCGACAATCTTCCGGCGATCACCTTCCTCCGAACACCACCGGACCGTCTAGGTGATGTCGATCACCAAGAGTAACAAGCCTCGATCTTCGCTTGACTCACTCAAGCCTCACAACTAGAGGATGCACACTTGAACTCTTGGATGAACTAGAGAGAGGATGAATGGATTCGTGAATCACTCTCTCTCTAGGGCTCTTGCTCTCTTCCCAAACTTCTCAACAAACTCAGCAACTCAAATGAGCAAAGGCCAGGTGGGAGAGAAGTGGGAGGGGCTATAAATAGACCCTCTGAAAACTGCCTCGGGCTGGCAATTTAAGTTGGCGACGGACGCTCCGTCGACTAGGCGACGGACGCTCCGTCGCATGCCCAACGGCTAGTTTCTGTTCATAATTGAGGCGACGGACGCTCCAACGCCTAGGCGACGGACGGTCCGACGCCTCTGTCTAACGGCTAGTTCTGACACACTGTTCCCAGCGACGGACGCTACATCACTGGGCGACGGACGCTCAGTCACAGCGTCCAACGCTGAGTTCTGGCTAGGGTTGAAAAACACCCTCTCTGGAAGGTCAACGGACGCTCTTCCCAGCGTCCGACGCCTGGCCGACGGACAGCGTCCGACGCACCCTGAAAAACTTAGCCAGAAAACAACCTCTCTGGAAGGCCGACGGACGCTGTGGACTCAACCACCCAGCGTCCGGCGCCTTTGTCCGACGCGACGGACAGCGTCCGGCGCCCCTGCCAGGAGCGTCCGACGCGCAGAAAATGATTTTGACAACTCCGTTTTTCGTCGCGATGAATATGGAAGTTGTTCTAGGCTATCTTACGATCACCATAGGCTTGCTTAGAGCTAAGGAAGTCAAGTGTGCACCACACCTAAACATGAAGCTTTCCTAAGTCAAGCTACTAATCTCAACCCCTCTTAATAGTACGGTCAAAGGTAAAAAGAGAAGCCCTATCTAATTCTAAGTGCCCTTCATCTCCTTATGGCACTTAGCCTATCATTCTAGGGTCTTCATCATGTCTCCTTAACCACCAAAACGATATCCAACTTGGGGGCTAAGTGATGACCATTAGAACCCATTCTCCTTGATTATTATGGCTAAGCTACGCATAGCCTCTGCAAAACACACGTTAGCCATAATAATCTCTAATTGTCGTTAATCACCGAAACCAACTAGGGCCATGATTCTTCACTAGGTAACAAGGATAACATAGGCTATACTTGCCTTGCTCAAAGTCTTGGTCCTGGTACTGCTCCTGGAAAACCTGCTCCTCAAAAGCCTCGCTTTCTACTTTTGGAAACAATCACCAAACAGACAACCATACAATCATCACATGCAAAGAGAGTAAACAACTATTAGAACATTACACCATACAATAGAAACATAAAGAGAAACATGTATAAAGCTAATCTACTCATTACTAGGAACACATGAGCGCGATAATCACTTTAATCGGACCTAAAATGAGAAAGTTATGAAGAGAACAAGTTTCATGGATCTTTTGGTAAATAGAAAACATTTTTCTAAGGTGCTATAACTAAAACCAAGGACTAATAGGTAAACAAAGTTAATCTAAAAGGGTTAGATGGGAAGGCTAGGGCTCCAGGTCCTGTTGATATGAAAACAGAGAAGTACAGGGGGTTAAAAGGGTAAAAACATGACTAAAAAGAGGTATTTTGAAACTGTCTAAAACAGAAACAGGAATAGACCGAAGCTCGGGGGCCTCAGCGCAAAATAGCCAGAGGCTGTCGGCTGGGCGCCAGCAGGGCGCCACGTGGCAGCGTGTGGTTGGCTTGGTCCATGCGTGCGGTGTGGACCGCGTCCGGGCCGCTGGTCCACCGGTCCACGATGGACCGAGCGCATACCCCTTCGGGGGCTTCTAATCCTGACCGTCTGTGGCCAGGTGGACAGCGCAGGAGGGCACGCTGGGCGAGTGGGCGCCAGAGCAGAGCCGCGCGCGACGTCGCGCCGTGTGCGTGGCGTGGGGGCGGCGGCGGAGCCTCGGGTGGCCTTGTCTTGGCCACCGGGGCGTTGCGGACGGCGTGGCGAGGACGTACCGGAGGTCGGCAGTCATCGGCGTGGTCGCGGGATGCTCTGGTCGCGGCGGACACCATTGGCGCGAGCTCGGAGCTCCACGGCAGGCGGTGCTGCGGTGCTCCGCCGGCGAAGGCGAGACGCCGAGGGGGTGCGGGTGGTCGTGGCGGACGTAGGCGAGGCCGTGGCGAGGTCGGTGGGGGCTCAGTGCAGTACGACCACGGCGGAGCTCCATGTCCAGAGCTCTGAGCTCCGCGGTCATGGCGGCTCGGCGCTCCAACGGCGAGGGCGAGGAGCCGAGGGGTCTCGGGAGGGCGTGGCGCACGCGGTTGCGGTCTCGACGGAGGTCGCGGGGTCTCACCAGAGCGAGACGACGGCGACAACGGCGCTCGGGAGGGGCGGCAGCAGAGCGGTGGCAGAGCAGAGAGTCGAGGGAAGGGAGAGAGGGCCGAGGGGCTCGTTTTATAGGACGAGGAGGGGAAACGGACGGCCCGAATGCGCCACCGAGGCTTCAAGGTGGCTGAGTGGCCTTGATGGCCACTCACGGCCGTTACCGGAGTGGAAGGGGCGCGGCGGCGGCGGTTCTATCCGCTTCGGCTGGAGGAAGGGGAAAGGGCGGATGCCGCTGGCGGGTGGGGTTAGGGTAGCGAGTGGGGCCACGGTGGCAGTGACTTGGGCCGGCTGGCAAGCGGGCCCGGTGAGGTGATGTAACACCCTAAAATATGATTTAGCAAATTATGTTTAAAGTTGAGTTTAATTTGCTTTAATTTGATTTTAATTCAAATATTCATTGTGAGCATGGAATTAAATAAATAAAACTAAAACTAATATCACATGTTAGGGTTAATAACATGGTTGTGCATTTCATGCCACTGCATTCTTTCTTTTGTATTGCTAGTTTGCAAAAACTCCAAAGGTATTTCAAAAACCCTTTAGAAATTAAATTGGAAAAGTAAAAAAAAAGGAAAATGACCCTCTCTCCTTTCTATTATGCTTTTGGGCCCAACCGAGCAGCCCGGCCTGCTCCCCCCTTTCCTCCCTTCCTCTTTTCCACATGGGCCGGCTAACCCTCCCCTCGGCCCAGCTCGCTCCGCAGGCCTGCACAACCATTGCCTTCCCCCTCTCTCTGACGCAGCGGCCCCGCATGTCAGCCGCCTTCTCCTCTCTTTATCCGGCTCGGACTCTGCCGAGCAGAGGAGTCCGCATCCACGTCCCGGCCTTGGCGTGCGTGCCACGCCGAACCCCCCCCCCCCCTCTCTGGCCCGCTATAAATAGCAGGACCCACGCCGCCTTTTTCCATCTAAGCAGTCAAGCCCTCGCCCTTGCCTCAACCCAGAAGCAGCGTCGCCGAGCCGTCGCACGTTCCTGCCTCCGTGAGCGCCTATCCGAGTTCCGCATCGTCGTTTCAAAGGCTCCGCAACCCTCCTCTCCCTCTTTTTGCTCCTCTGTGGCGCACCTACGAGCTCGCCATTGTTGCAGGGAGCTGTTGCCACCGGTCCTCACCGCAGACGCCCACCCAAGCCTCCTCGACGTTCGATCTTTCCCTAGGTGAGTTCGCCACCTACCTCTCTTGCTCCTAGGCCTTTTCCTTGGCTGAATCATGCACCACAGTGCCGAATTGGCTGCGCTGGCGAACTTTCGGCCATGGAGCCACCGTGTCGGCCCTGTTCCTGGTCGGTGGCCACCTCTCCCTCCCCCTCTTCTAATCTGGGCTGCTGGCCTCAGATCCAATGGCCTCAGATCAATCTTACCCCTTCGCGGGTAATCTTGCTAAAGAGACCCCCGGGTTCCATCTATTAAACCCGCCGTCCATGGCCAGATTCCAAAATCCGAATTTCTTCATTTAATTTAATTCAAATTAAGTTCAATTTATTAACATAATTGCCACTGTTTTCAAATACCTATAATTTGCTTGTTTTAGCTCCGAATTAATCCGTTCAAGCTGCGTTAGATCCGTAATTTTATGCTCTAGTATAGATTTCAGCTATGTTAATCACTTTTGAAAATAAAAGTTTAGATTAATTCTTTTGATGCTTTAATCTTGTATAGTAAAATCTTGTTTAATCTATAGTTTAATCGTTTTAGATCCGTTTAGCGTGAATTTCGCGTCTATGTGATCGTAGTATCGTATAGATCTGTTTTATAACATTTTCAAAACCTCTTTATTGTTTATGGTGTAAGGTTCTAATTAAATCTATGTTGCTTCGTGTATGATTGTTCGGATGATTGCATGGTGATGTTGATCGAGTACAGCCGGTGAGATTTACGGTGATCCCGAGTTCTTTGCAGCAGATCATGACCAGCATGAGCTTTGTGATCAAGGCAAGTTTAACATGGGATCTTCCTTGTTACCCATTCACCCTAATTACATTTAGTCATGATTGCATGTGTCTTAATTGACTCCTATCTAGATCTTTACCATAGCTTGTTATCTGTTTCCTTGTCACCAATGGGAGTTGTGCATTCGGGTAGTTATGCTATGCTTTACCTAATCATGAGATGAATCTTGATTAATGAGATATGCAATGATGATTAAAACTGGCTTTTATAGCAACATGGAATAGGACCACACTGTAGGGCAAAAGCTGGGATTTAAATGCAACCATGAGTGCTATATGGCTCTGGCTTTAGTCAAGTATAAAGATTCGTATTGGCATGTTGGCAAGTCGTGAAAGGCACCATTGCCGAGCTGGTTGTAGGGCATGGCCTAGGGTGGTTACCGCTTCGAAGGGTACCATCGAGTAGGGGCTTTACATACCCCTTGCCCTTGGGTCCGTAGGGTCTGGCGACATGTTGGGAAGACTTTTGAAAGACTTCATAGTGTACCCTGCCCGCTCACCTTGACAGTGTTTTGGGAGTTATAAACCCGGGCATATGGGCTACACGGCTTGTGGGCAGAGTGTAAATCTATCATGATAGCCGTGCTCACGGTCACGAGCGGCCTGGTGAGAGTTCCTATTTGATTTTGGTAATTGAGTGACAACTTAGGTGAACTAATATGTGTTTAAGTGATATATACACATGAGATTAGTTCACATATGATTGTGTGATGAAGGAGCTTATTGCACATGAAACATGACATGGAGTCATGTGATCAAGGTGGAGAAGATCAAGATGAGGCTTGGCTTGATGGACCAGTTGCAAGTGTGAAGGGCAAGCGGGTGATGCTTGGCGCCGATGGACCAAGGCAATGGTGAAGAGCAAGTGAGGTTAAGATCAATGAACCAACATGGTCATGTGATGATATGGAGTGGATCATATCATTTGACAAGTGGTTGGTGCATGTGTTGCATCAACATTGGAGAAGGAGATGATGGAATGGAATGCGCAAGGCAACGGTATAACCATAGGGCATTTCATTTCACCGGTCATAGGTGTGTAGAGAAGATTATGACCGGGTTTAGGATAGATAGCCGTACTATCAAGAGGAGCAAACTTGTTTGCATATCGGTTATCTAGTGCCACTGTGAGCGATCTAACTTTGCGATGAATTAGGATCGAGTGGCGTGGTGAGAAGCAAGTAAAAATGCTTTGAAAATGATTGTGAAAATTCTAACACACATGCACAAGGTGGTGAACACATTTGTATTAGCACATGAGAAGCAAAGGAAGAAGTGCGGAGGAGTCTCGGCTGAAAACCGAGCTCCGGACACAAGTGCCTAGGGGGTCCGGACCATTGCGTTTGGGTCCGGAACCAAACCCTAGGTCTCGGCCGAGTCTGTGAGTCCGTACGCAGGGGGTTCGGGCGGTCCGGACCATTGGCTATGCGTCCGGACGCCACCCCCTCTGACTGTGTTGTGCTGACAGAGGTGATCCGAACATTGTTCGTCGTCCGGACGGTGAACTCCAGACGCAGCGTCCGGAGGTTGGAGCTCTCTGTTGTCGCTCGGAGGAGTGGACCGGACGCTGTTTGCCGTCCGGACGCGCGTCCGGTGTCTGGCGCTCTCTGGAACCTCTCTAGAGTAGAGGTCCGGACGCAGGTGTTGGTCCGGTGCGGCACTGTTGGCTGCGTCCGGAGGACGCGTGGCAGAGCACGGTGAGCGCGCCAATGGCCGTTTCAAACGGCTAGAAGGATCCAGACGCAGACTGCATGGTCCGGACCCGCACTGTTGCGTGCGTCCGGACCCTCTGCAGAGAGCCAGTGAGTGGGCAAAATGGCTAGTTTCATGGGGAAGCTTATAAATAGCTCATGGCCGGCCCTTGGGGCTAGTAGAGCACCTTGGGCATTTGTTGCCTCTAGTGTGCTTGGTTTGGGAGCCCTCTAACTCACTCATACTTCGATAGTGTTCATCCGATTGAGTGAGAGAGCGATTTCTAGTGCGTTGCTTTGAGAGATTGCATCGTGTGGCACTAGGTGATCGTGTTGCAAGCCAGTGTGCTTGTTACTCTTGGAGGTTGCCACCTCCTAGACGGCTTGGTGGCTTGAGGCTCTGTCGAAGCACGCAAGAAGCTTGTGCGTGGCTCCGGAGAAGAGCTTGTGAGGGGTGTTGTGTTCACCCCGCGGGGATCGCGAAGAGCAACTCTAGTTGAGCGTGTCATTGAGCTACCCTCACTTATGGGTGGATTCTTGCAGCGCCTGAGTTAGTGGGCTAGGCTTGTGAACGCCTATTAGCCACCGAATCACCAATTGTGTGGTCGACACAACGGGGACTAGCTTGGTGGCGACCAAGTGAACCTCGGGAGAAAAATCACCGTGTCAACCTTGTACATCTTCTCAGTGGTTTGCATTCTCCAAATCACTAGCTTGTATTTACTTATTCATACTTGTGCTAGTGTTTAGTTGTTACTCTTGTAACTAGTTTAGCTTGTGTAGCTAGCTTAGTTACCTTCTAGCTTGTGTAGCTTAGAAGTAGCTCTTGAGTGGCTAATTGGCTTGTGTAGCCTTGTTAGTCACATTGCTTAGTTTGTGTAGCTAAGTAAGTTGAGCTCTCTAGTTAGGCTTGTGTAGCCTTGCTATTGAGTGTTGCTAGTGAGCTTAGGTGCTTTGTGCTTTGCTTACTAGTATGTGTAGGAGCTCCCGGTGTGCTTAGAGTACTAGTTGCTTAGGTTTGTGTGACCTTGCAACCTAGACTTGTTTAGGTGAGCCTCCTAGCTTGGCACCTTAGTTAGCATAATAGACATATTTGCTAGGTGCTGGAGTTATAGATAGAGGGGTGTAGTCTTGGCTAGACTGATAGTTTTAATTCCGCATTTGTTTTACTTAGCCGGAGCGCTTAAGTTTTAGAAAAGACTATTCACCCCCCCTCTGGTCCGCCATCTCGACCCTAACACCTGGAAAACCCACAGTGTAGATGATCATGTTGTTTAATTATTAATGTTGATTAATATTCTTATTATGTGGTTATCAACTGGGTATGCATAACTAAAGCTAAGTATTGGTAAAACTTGACCAAGTTAAAAGCAACCGCAGTAAAGACAGTATCAACTTTTGAGCTTCATAACCCCGTGTTACTCTTGCTGAGTACTTTAAGTGCTCACCCTTGCTTTATCAATCTCATCAGATGACTATGAAGACTACCGTGAAGAGTACTAGGCTAGTGGTCAACCAGTCGGCGTTCCTTGTGAAGTGGAGCTTCGTCGCGAGAGTTATCTTTATATTTCCGCTGTTTTGTTTATGAATATTATACGTTATGTAATAAGCACTCAGTGATGGTACTATTTAAAGATTTGTCGGCTTATGTGTGTGATTGGTCTCTGGGCACACATGAGTTATTCGCATTCAATTTTATTCTTAAAATTGAGTGTGACAAATTGGTATCAAAGCAAGTGTTGACTATAGGACGCAAGCCTAGTTAGAATGGTCTTCTTATCTTGTCTTTACCTTCTCTTTTCATGCTTACATTCTTGTATATATATTTTCTCAAACTGTTTATGCTACACTTGACTTATTCTTTTATGAAAATGTTGTTCTAATCTATCTCTATCTTTGCAATGTTCAAGATGCCTAACCTTCGTCGATCAGCCCACATCAGCACCAGAGGACGTGCCCCTCGCCGCCAGATTGCCCCTCCTGAACCTCAAGCGCCAATGGTGGAATCTCATGAAGAACCAGAGGAGGAGGTCCAGGAAATCTCCAGTGGCGAAGAGTACCACGGGGAAGGGAGCCCCCATGCCCCAAGTGCTGACGTTAATCCTCCTACTCCTGATGTTGCCGGAGAAGACCTGCCAGAAGAGACAGGGTGGATCCACGCTAAGCATATTCGAGGAGGAGCGCACAGCAGCTACGCTCACTCCCAGCCCGTGATTGCAACAATGTACACTTGCAAGGAATTCAAACACCCCATTGCCAACACCTACTGGAAGGCAAAGATCTATATCTGTGGAAGTGTTAATGGACAAGCAGCTGAACGTGTGGATTATACCTTCCATAGCTGTGTTGCTCATCCTACCATGGAAGCAAGCATGAAGGACGCCGCGTTCTCTGCATATGTGGTCATTCACAACAAATTCATGGAAAGGATCGCCAACACCCGGCGCCGTTACATCCCTCATTTCGATGCGGAGCAAGGTTGGATAATCACCGAACCTAACGGGGAAGGTGGCCCCGTCCTGAATGAGCTCGTCAACTTCGTTCAGGAGATGATGAGCATGTATGGTCATCTCATAGTAGAAGTAAGGGGGTTGCGCAAGGAGCTCAAGCGCAGTTACCAATAGCAAGATGAGCTTCGTGAAGAGTTTGGACTACCAATGAACTTCAAGAAGATCAAGAAGAATTAGGACTAGGAGTCCCTTTTATCGTCTTTCGCTAGATCGTGAGTCGTGTGTGCTAGTGTTCTTCTAAGTGTTTAGTTGCTTGTGCTTTTGCTAGTGTGTGAGTTGGTTCTTTGTAATGATTGATTGAGGCTGTGGGCCTATCCGCAACAGTCATAGCTTAGGTTAGGTTATTTGAAAGTTGAATAATAAATAAAGTTGCAGTTTTCGTTAATCTGTCTTTTCAGACCTCCCTGTTTTGTTATTTTTTCCTAATTAATTCTTAATGTACTAAAATCACGAAAATTTAACTGGAAACAGTATACTTCCTCACCTTTCTGTGGACGCAAGAATCACCTTCATATCTGTTCGGAGTTAAGAGAAACAATTCTTGCAAGTTGATGTTTCTGCGCAGTTTGGTATTTTGGACAGATCTGTTTAAACGTAAGTTATGGTTAAGTTAATGTCAGAATCAGAAAAAGTTGGTGTTGCAAAAGTTGTAGATAATTTTGTTATCTTTCTAACCATGTAAGCTTTGCCTCTGTTTGAGTTCTGGAACTTTAGATATGACTGTTTTCTAGACTACTGTTGTGCTAAAAATCCAGAAAAGTTGCAGACACATATCATGTCAGGTTTTAAATTTGTTCTTATGTTCCTTACGACGGATGCCTCGCACAAGGACCAACTCCAGATCCAACACCAATGGAGGTCAGGATGGCAACAACAACAACAACCAGCACCCACTACCTCCACCACCTACAATGACTCCAGAGCAGATGCAGACTCAGATGATGCAGACAATGCAAACTATGATGCAGTTCATGCAGAACCAACTCCATCCACCTGCTAGAGCTCCCCGTGTCAACAAGCGGAGGGAATTTCTACAAGGACACCATCATGCTAGTGATCCGTTGGAGGCGGATGATTGGTTGTGTGCGGTGGAGAAGCAAGTCAACATCGCACAGTGCAACGACTAGGAGAAAGTGCTATATGCTTCTGGTCAGCTTCAAGGAGCAGCTCAGACGTGGTGGGAGACATATCAAGATGCTCGCCCCGACAATGCACCTGCTATCACCTGGGAAGAGTTTTCCAGGGACTTCAAGGCATGTCACATTCCAGAGGGAATTATAGAGCTTAAGCAAGAAGAATTCAGGAACCTCCGGTTGGGACAGATGTCAGTCAGCGAGTACCATGACAAGTTCTCGTAGCTAGCTCGCTATGCTCCCAATGAAGTAAGGGATGATGCTGATAAGCAGTGTCTCTTCTTGAAGGGGATCTATTATGAATTCCGGTTGCAGCTAAAAGGTAATACTTACCCGAATTTCCAATCTCTGGTGAACCGTGCCATCGTCCTGGACAATGAATGCAGGGAGATGGATAAGAAGAGGAAGCTTAGGGGACAAGCTTCTGGGAGCAACACTCGCCAGCGTCCCAACTATCCTCAGCAGGGTTACCAGCAGAGGTACCAAGGCTCATCTAACTATGGGAACCGTAACCCGAACCAGCAACGTCCGCCATTCCAGCAGCAAAGTGGTTACTCAGGACCTCGTCAAGGCTCATCCACCCACACCCCAGCAAAGGCTAATGCACCTAGTACTCCCAGTAAGTGCTATATCTGTGGTGAACCTGGGCATATCTCTTACAACTACCCCAAGAAGCAGAATCAGTTGAACCCTCCAAGCCAAGGTAGCAATAATCGAAGGGGGAGGAACCAACCATCACCACATGGAAGGAGTATGAACCATGTCTCCGCGGAAGCAGCTCAGGAAGCACCGGAAGTGATGATGGGTACGTTCCAAGTCAACTCCATCCCTGCTACTGTTCTTTTTGATTCTGGAGCATCGCATTCTTTCATTTCGCAAACTTTTGTTAGAATGCATGGAATATCATTATTAGCAATGCAAAATCCTATAATAGTAAATTCACCGGGAGGGGTTATGAGAACCGATTGTTATTGTCCGTCGGTTACTGTTGCTCTAAGGGGGGTAGACTTCAAAGTCAGACTTACAGTGCTGAGAATCGCTAGAATTGATGTCATTTTGGGATTAGATTGGATGAAGACACGTAGTGTAGTGATCAGGTGTGATAAGAAGATAGTTGAGTTGTCTACACCTACAGGGGACAGGATCAGTGTTGATGTGGTTATGCAACCTCCACCGATAACCGCCGTCAATCAGCTTGAGGAGAATGACAACCCAGCTGAGCGAGTTGTTAATGAATTTCCAGATGCGTTCCCCGAAGATTTGCCAGGTATGCCTCCGATCGTGACATTGAATTTATAATTGAGTTATTACCTGGAACTGCACCTATAGCTAAAAGACCATATAGAATGGGAGTAAAAGAACTAGAAGAACTTAAGAAACAAATTAAAGAGTTGTCGGATAAAGGTTTTATTCATCCTAGCTCTTCACCTTGGGGTGCACCGGTTATTTTTGTTGACAAGAAAGATGGCAGTCAGAGGATGTGTGTTGATTATCGGTCACTCAATGAGGTAACTATCAAGAACAAGTATCCTTTGCCCAAAATTGATGATTTGTTTGATCAATTGAAGGGTGTCTGTGTGTTCTCCAAGATTGATCTTCGGTCTGGTTATCATCAGTTGAAGATCCGTGCTTCAGATGTTCCCAAGACAGCGTTCACTACGAGGTATGGGTTGTATGAATATATGGTGATGTCTTTCGGTCTTACCAATGCACCTGCATACTTCATGTATTTGATGAACAAGGTCTTTATGGAATATCTGGATAAGTTTGTGGTGGTATTTATTGATGATATTCTGATCTACTCTAAGAATGATGATGAGCATGCTGAACACTTGAGATTGGTATTACAGAAGCTTCGAGAGCACCAGTTGTATGCTAAAAGAAGTAAGTGTGAATTTTGGTTGAAAGAAGTTTCCTTTCTTGGCCATGTTGTGTCTAATGGAGGTATATCAGTTGATCCTAGTAAGGTGGAAGATGTACTGAATTGGAAACCCCCTACAAATGTCAGTGAGATTCGCAGTTTTCTTGGCTTAGCTGGATACTATAGAAGGTTCATTGAAGGATTCTCTAAGCTAGCTAAACCTATGATTGCGTTGCTTGAGAAGGATGCCAAGTTTGTTTGGTCAAAAAAGTGTCAGACTAACTTTGAAGAATTGAAAAAGAGATTGACTACAGCTCCTATGTTGACCTTGCCAGACTTGATTCAGAAGTTCTCTATTTATTGTGATGCCTCTCGTCTTGGTTTGGGTTGTGTGCTTATGCAAGAAGGAAGAGTTGTTGCGTATGCTTCACGACAACTGAGGAAGCATGAGTTGAATTATCTGACTCATGATTTGGAGCTAGCAGTTGTGGTTCATGCATTGAAGATATGGAGACATTATCTTATTGGTCATAAGTGTGACATCTACACCGACCATAAGAGCTTGAAATACATCTTTACTCAATCAGATTTGAATTTGAGGCAACGTCGTTGGTTGGAGCTGATTAAGGATTATGACTTAGATGTTCACTATCATCCTGGTAAAGCCAATGTTGTGGCTAATGCTCTTAGCAGGAAAAGTTATGCTAATGAGATTCGGACAATACCTATGCCTGAAGAGTTGTGTGCTGAACTTGAGCATCTCAACTTGAGTATTGTTGCTAATGCTATGGAGATGGTAGTGGAGCCTACACTAGAGAAGGAGATTCGTGAAGGTCAGTTGCAGGATAAGAATCTTCAGGTAATAATCGAGAATATGAAGGAAGGAAGGTCATCCGGTTTCCGGTTAGATGATAATGGCACATTGTGGTATGGAAAGAGGATCTGTGTCCCCGACATCAAGTCTATTCGACAGACGATTCTGCAAGAAGATCATGAGTCAACCTACTCAATACATCCGGGAAGCACTAAGATGTACTTAGATCTTAAAGAGAAATATTGGTGGGTTGGATTGAAACATGATGTGGCAGGATACGTAGCAATATGTGATACATGTCAGAGGGTTAAAGCAGAACATCAGAGACCTGCAGGATTGTTGCAACCGATGAAGATACCTGAATGGAACTGGGACGAGGTTGGTATGGATTTCATAGTTGGGTTACTGCTTACTCGAAAAGGTTATGATTCAATATGGGTCATAGTTGATCGCTTGACTAAGGTAGCTCACTTCCTGCCAGTTCGAACAACTTATATGGGAGCACAGTTAGCTGAGTTGTACATGGAAAGGATAGTATGCCAGCATGGAGTTCCAAAGAAGATTGTGTCAGATAGAGGGACCTAGTTCACCTCGCATTTTTGGAAGAAGGTGCATGAGTCCCTCGGAACAGTGTTGAATTTTAGCTCAGCCTATCACCCTCAGACAGATGGACAGACAGAAAGAACTAATCAAGTGCTAGAAGATATGTTGAGAGCTTGTGCTTTGCAGTATGGTACGAGTTGGGACAAGAGTTTGCCCTATGCTGAGTTCTCATATAAAAACAGTTATCAGGAAAGTCTTAAGATGGCACCGTTTGAAGCTTATTATGGACGGAAGTATAGAACTCCGTTGTTTTGGAATCAAACGGGAGAAACTCAAATGTTTGGACCAGATGTTCTGAGAGATACAGAAGAACAAGTCCGGGTAATCAGAGATAATCTGAAGTGTTGACACCGTTTTTCAACACGTGTCAAATGGACTGAGGCTTGACTGGTCAGTGGCTGTTCTCCATCGGCATCGGGAAAGTTTTGAGCCGATATTGCTGATGAGAGAGTGCTGCGGGAAGACCAAGTGCATTGCCGATGGAGGCTAGATGATCTTTGCCGACAAAGGTTAATTGGTGAAGTCTTGCTGAAGATGATTGCCGATGAAGAGTCATTGCTGATTGTCGATGAGGGGTCATTGCCGATTGCCGATGAAGGATGGTTGCCGATTGCCGATGAAGGGTGGTTGCCGATTGCCGATGGGGGATGATTGGTGAAGAGTTACCAGCACAAGGTCGCTAATCGGAAATGTTGTCGATTGCCGATCAGGAAAGTGTTGCCGATGCCGATGGACGTAACTTAGCGCTTGGTGGCAACAGAAGGTTACCGGTGGTCAAAAGAAGGAAGGCGCGGATTAAAGGGATCTGCCGATGGAAAGTTTTCATCGAGGAGGAGAATAAGGAAACTGGTGTTTTGTACCAGTATTATTATAGTAGTTTGAGTCTGATTCTTGCATGAGTCGTTTATTTTCCTTTAAAATAGGTGTGTTTGTTTAGGAAATAAATATTGTTATCCGGCTCCTGCGCGAGTCAGTTTCCTTTAAAGTAGGAGTTTGTTTTAGGAAGGATACATGTCGTGTCTTTGTACAACTCTCCATGCGGGAGTATAAATATGTGTCCGAGGGCCATGGAAAAAAACAATCAATCCAATTCAAAACAAACCAATTTTATCTTATTCTACTTTTTATCGCAATTTACCTTTTTACTGCATTAGCTGTAGTTTTCAACGAGTTCTTCAAGCTTTCGACGGGCTGCATCATCCTGATCTCCGTCAAATTCTTGCTAGTTCCGCGTGGGAGTACCTCTGAGCTTTGGCAATCCGGGCGCATCGCCGTTTGCCTCGTTCAGCTCTGCTCTAGTTATCCTTGATCAATCTGAGCCTTGACGTCCGGGCGCATCGATGTCGTCTCGTTCAGTTTGTTCTAGTTATCATCCTTGTCGATTGATTGGTCAAATCGACTGGCACGCCTCCGGAATACCGAGCTTTGGGTAATAGCCCGAGGTGTTCACAGATCTGACGCTTTTTTGTGTCAACACCTCTTTTGGCACGCCTAGTGGGACCCGATTATACAAATCTACACATTCGGCATGGGTGATCATACCGATGTCAACCAGAGGAATGTCATTGAAGTTTCTGAGGCCGATCTGAAAGATGATCAGAAGCAGGCCATGGAGCGGGCTATGGAGGAATACAAGCAGCTGTATCTCAAATCCTTCAGCCTCAGCAGGAGTGGCGAAGCAATTCAGAAGCAAGATCCGTCGTTGCCATGGCAGGTCACGTACGACGCCAACCCTGGTAAGCTACAAGAGATGGTTAATGCCGTTGTAAGTCAAGCTTTGATTAACCACTCCAGCGTGCTGTCCAATACTGTCTACAATGCCGTCGCGCAAACATTCAAAGAAGGGCATGCACCGCGATATGTCGGTCCAGCGTACCATCAACCCGGATTGGCATCTACGAGCCCATCGGCAGCCCCAATGGCGTCTTCCACCCCTGTGGAACTGTCTGCCGATGTGGCTACATCACCAAGGCCGAACGCTGGCGACATCACCAAGCTCAACCCAGATCCAGCCGCGTCGGCGACTTCGGGACCAGCCCCTGCTAACTGGTGGGGATACGGTATGCCTCCGAATCTATATGCTGGTTCTAATCTGGTGTAGGGAGATAGTTCAGCCTGGAGGAACTCTACGGCGTCGGCAATGCAGTCACAGCCAATGGCCCATATGATGCACAACTCTGCGCCTGCTCCAACCATACAAGTGCCATCAGATGATCTCCAAGTAATCCCCAAGATACCTCTGATGCCACCATCGACAAGCTCTGTGCCGATGCAACACATTATAACCACCGGCAGTCAATCTCTCGTGGCAAATTCTCAAGCTGGAGTGCCGGTCCCCCAGGGTAATCTGGTGATTAATTGCTCTAGAATTCAAGAGCCGCATGCTCCGATCAGCTATCAGCCATCGGTAAGTCATATGCCGATGCTTTATAATCTTGGATGGGTCAACTAGCCACCGGCTCAGCAGCCTGGCGTGTCAATGTATCATTATGGAGGCCCAACTTACACTCAGAGCGGACCATCGGTACAGCAACCGATGAATGTGACAGTTCAGCCAAATCCGCCAAGTGTGCAGAACTATCCATCGGTAAGTCAACCGATGCATAGTGTTCAGATGACTGGTGCTGCACCTGCAACTACTACGCATCTTCAAGAGGCGCGTCAGCCGACTCCACCAGCTGACAACCAGCCAATGAGTCGGCAGAAGCAGGATGCATACTGGGTCGGTAAGATTGCCGAAGTCATGAAAGAGCAATTCGGCATCAAACCCAAGGTCAACACGTATTCTTATCGGACTCCATATCCTCCTGCATATGATTTGATTCCTCTTCCAAATCGGTACAAGGTGCCCGATTTCACTAAGTTCTCCGGCCAAGACGACACGTCAACAATGGAGCACATCAACTGCTTCATTATCCAGTGCGGAGAAGCTGCCAGCAGGGAGGAATTGAGGGTAAGATTGTTCTCTTCATCGTTGTCTGGATCGGCATTCACATGGTTCATATCATTGCCTCCAAATTCTATCATTACATGGGCCGACCTGGAGAGGCAATTTCACAAGTACTTCTTCGCTGGCATACATGAGAAAAAGCTTACCGATTTGGTCAAGATGAGGCAACGCAACGACGAATCGGTAGAGAGCTTTGTGCAAAGGCTACGGGACGTGAAGAACAAGTGCTACAGCCTAGTGCTTGACGATCGGCAACTAGCAGATTTAGCCTTCCAAGGATTGCTGCCGCACATCAAGGACAAGTATGCGTCCCAAGAGTTTGACAGTCTAAGTCACCTGGTACAGAGGATTGCCGATCAAGATGTCAAAGCCTTTGAGCCCAGGAAGACTTGGAACAAGAAGGTGACCTTCGTCGGGAAAGAAGAAGACTCTAAGTCGGATGAAGAGCTGAATGTCGATGCGGCCGAATGGGTCAAGGATAAGAAGTCTGTGTCTTGTCCGTTCGGCCAAAAGGAGACCGAAAGGTTCACCTTCGATATCACCAAGGCCGATAGGATGTTTGACTTATTATTGCAAGAAGGGCGAATCAAGTTGGCGCCCAATCAAGTAATTCCATCGGCCGAAGAGCTCAAGAAGATTAGGTACTGCAAGTGGCATAATGCAACCTCACACAGTACCAATGACTGCAAAGTATTTAGGCAGCAGTTGCAGTCGGAGATCGAGTCTGGGCGTATCAAGTTTGAAAACTCTAAAGTCCAGAAACCGATAAAGATAGATCAGCACCCGTTCCCAAACAATATGGTGGAGATCAGTGAAAAAACCAGAGTGCTGACATCGGAAGCTGCCAGAAGGAACTCATCGGTAGACCCTAACTACCAAGTGCCTGAGCACGACGCAAGGAGGTTTGCCGATGACAGAAAAGGTAAGAAGGTTGCCGATGAGGGTAACAGTGCCAACAGGGCTCCTGGGGTGGTGATCACTCACAAACAGCCAAGGCGAGATCATCGGCAATCATGTGAAGAACGGTATCGGCAAGAAGAAGAAGAGCATCGGGAATGGCTTCGACATAAGGACCACTGGAGGTGTCCCTTCTTCATTCATTGCTGGGAGGAAGGCATCAAGCTGCCCACTGCCGATAACTGTCCAGAGTGCAATGGGTACTACGCTGCCGATCGGTCAGGTAAGAGACCTTGTTTTGATGATCAGGCACCCAGGTACGCCAGGCCGCTCAGAGAGAACAGATCGGCACATGACTGACTAGGGGGCAAGCTCAGTGCCCATGATCGGCTTGGCAGGCGTGTTGACCAGGGGGAGCTGGGGGAGATGGCCAATGCTAGAGTGCCTGACGAAGAGATATTCTCCAAAGATCCCAACATCGGAAGAAGTGCCGGTGTAAGCAGGGGGAACAACACCAACCTGTCTGGAAGACCAAGCTTTCTCCATGGTGCCCTAAGGGTTTGACTAAGACCCAGAAGAGGAGGATTCAGTGCCAGCGCCACGACGACCTGTATGACAGTGCAGAACCCTCGAGAGAGAAGCAATGGAGGCCGAAGCGTAAGGACAGGGACCCATCGGCAAATATAAACATGGTTGTCATGTTGTCGATGGAGTTCATGGCGCCCGTCAGCGATGATGAAGAGGCTGCCGATATGGCACAATTGGTGCTGGATCCGATGACGGCCATCTTTGAAAGGTCTGCCGATGATGAGAGGCAGCACTTAAGGGCTCTGTTTGTCAAGGGCAAAGTGGATGGTCAGCCGATGACCAAGATGCTAGTGGATGGTGGCGCGTCGATCAATATAATGCCCTATGTCGTGTTCAGGAAACTTGGCAAAGGTGACCAGGACTTAGTCGAGACCGACATGAAGCTCAAAGATTTCGATGGCAATGTGTCAACCGCCATGGGAGCCGTATGTGTTGACTTAACCGTCGGCAGTAAGACTTTGCCGACAACGTTCTTTGTAATCAGCGGCAAAGGCACTTACAACTTGCTCCTTGGAAGGGATTGGATCCATGCTAATTGTTGTATCCCTTCTACTATGCATCAGAGCCTGGTACAGTGGATCGGGGACAGAATTGAGGTCGTCCGCGGTGAAGCCCCATCTACTGTTGCATCGGCAGAGTTGGAAACTTATGAGCAGACCAGGTGTATATCTGGCGAAGCCTGGGATAAAGAGTTCCTCAAAGTTGTCGATTACCGCATCAAGCCGATCCAAGCAGTCGGTCCTGAGGAGTCTTAATGGATCAGTTCGCCGATGATGGAAAATTGGGGCAGGGCTTTACGTCTGCCGATGACTTGCTCGAGATCGACATCGGCGATGGCAGTAAACCTAGGCCTACTTTTATTAGCGCTAAGTTAGATTCCCAATGTAAATAGCAGTTAACCGATTTATTGAAAGAGAATGAAGATTGTTTTGCTTGGGATTATACAGAGATGCCTGGTTTAGACCGATCGATAGTTGAACATCGGTTACCCATCAAGCCTGGTTTCTAGCCACATCGGCAACCGGCCCGCCGATGCAATCCTACTATCTTACCCGATATTAAGGCTGAGATTACTAAGTTAATCGAAGCTGGATTTATTTGGCAATGCTGATATGCCGATTGGATCTCTAATGTGGTTCCTGTGTATAAAAAGAATGGAAAACTTCGTGTTTGCATTGATTTCAGGAATCTGAACGAGGCTACGCCGATGGATGGTTATCCGATGCCCGTTGCCGATTTGCTGATCGATGCTGCCGCTGGACATCAAGTTATTAGCTTCATGGATGGTAATGCGGGTATAATCAAATATTCATGGCTGAAGAAGACATATCCAAGACTGCTTTCCGATGTCCAGGTCACGTTGGCTTGTTTGAGTGGGTAGTCATGACTTTTGGTTTGAAAAATGTCGGTGCTACTTATCAGAGGGCAATGAATTTTATCTTTCATAAGTATATCGGTACAATAGTCGAAATCTACATTGATGACGTGGTGGTTAAGTCTGGAGACTTCCGGAAGCATCTTGCCAATTTGCGGAAGATATTGGAGTGCACAATGGAGCATGGGTTAAAGATGAATCCTAACAAGTGTGCATTTGGCGTATCGGCAGGGCAATTTCTGGGTTTCATGGTGCATCAGAGAGGCATTGAAATCGGTAGAAAGTCTATTGATGCAATTAACAAGGTAGTTGCTCCTACGAACAAGACTGAGTTGTAGCCCTTGATTGGCAAGATTAATTTCATCAGAAGGTTTATATCTAATCTATCTAATAAGATTAAATCCTTTAGCCCTCTATTAAAATTGAAAGCTGATCAAGAGTTTACATGAAGAGAGGAGCAGCAATCAGCTTTAGAAGAGATTAAAAGATACTTGGTGAATCCTCCAGTCTTAGTTCCACCTCAACACGGGAAGCCTTTCAGGTTATATTTGTCTGCCGATGACGGTGTTATCGGATCGGCCTTAATTCAAGAGTTTGAAGGGAAGGAACGTGTAATATATTACCTGAGCAGAAGATTGGTGGATGCTGAAACCAGGTATTCGGCCATAGAAAGATTGTGCTTATGTTTATATTTCTCTTGCATTAAATTAAGACATTATTTACTGTCGGCCGAATGCACTATTGTCTCCAAAGATGATGTGGTCAAGTACATGTTGTCAATGCCGATTTTGAGTGGACGAATCGGTAAGTGGATTTTGACACTGTCAGAGTTTGACCTAAGGTATGAATCGGCTAAGGCTGTTAAGGGTCAGGTGATGGCCGATTTTGTTACTCAGCACTGCAATATGGTGAGCTTTGTTGAGATTGATCCTTGGGCTCTATTCTTTGATGGGTCTACATGCAAGGATGGAGCAGGTATCGGTATTCTCTTGATTTCACCCCGAGGACAGAGGTACGAGATTTCGTTGCTGATTGTTGCTACTTCAACAAACAATCAGGCTGAATATCAGGCTTTACTTAAGGGGTTGGAGTTACTCAGGGAAGTGCGTGCCGATGCTGTTGAAATCTTCGGCGATTCTATGTTGGTGATTAACCAATTGATCGGGACGTATGAGTGCCGAAGTGAAGTTTTGATTGCTGTTCATGAGCGGTGTTTGCAGTTGTTAAAGGAGTTCAAAGAATACCGCCTTGAGCACATTCCAAGGTTGCATAATGAAGAGGTCAATCGGTTAGCATAGAATGCCTCAGGATATCAACCGATTCAAGAAATCGCGACATCGGTAACAGTTGCCGATGACTAGAAAAAGGAGATTGCCGATTACTTGAAAGATCCATCCAGGAAAGTTGAAAGGCGTCTAAGGTTCCAAGCTACTAAGTATGTGCTCCTCGATAATGAGTTGTATTATCGGACAATTGATGGAGTCTTGCTTAGATGTCTCGGCAAAGAGGAATCGAAAGAGTTGATGGGTGAGATCCATGAAGGTGTATGTGGAGCGCATCAATCGGCATTCAAGATGAAGTGGATGATTAGACGGAATGGATATTATTGGCCGACAATCCTTAAAGATTGCTTCAATTATTTCAAAAGGTGCCAGGACTGTCAGAAGTTTGGTAATGTGCAAAGGGCACCTGCATCGGCAATGAATCCTATAATCAAGCCTTGGCCGTTCAGAGGATGGGCTATAGATCTCATCGGCCAAATTTATCCGCCGTCGAGCAAGGGGCACAAGTTCATACTTGTTGCTACCGATTACTTCACCAAATGGGTTGAGGCAATCCCCTTGAAGAAGGTGACATCGGCAAACATGGTGGATTTCGTTAAGGAGCACATCGTTTACCGATTCGGTATTCCTCAGACTATTACTACCGATCAAGGGACTATGTTCACATCGGGAGAGTTTGATGACTTTGCTGCTAGCATGGGTTTCAAGGTGTTAAATTCTTCTCCTTATTATGCTCAAGCTAATGGTCAAGCTGAAGCGACTAATAAGGGAGTCATTAAGCTTATAAAACGCAAGATTGAGGAAAACCCTAGAAGGTGACATGTGGTATTAAACGAAGCTTTGTGGTCATATCGGATGGCTTGTCATGGTGCAATCAAGGTCTCGCCGTATCAGTTGGTTTATGGACACGATGTTGTCCTACCTTGGGAAATCAAAACTAGTTCTAGGCGATTATCTTTTCAGGATCAATTGACGACCGATGATTATATTACTCTGATGAAAGATGAGTTAGAAGATTTGGCAGGTCTTCGGTTGAGGGCATTAATTAGTATTGAAGAGAACAAGAAGAGGGTTGCCAGATGGTATGACAAGAAAGTAAAGGTAAAAGAGTTTGCCGATGGCGATCTGGTTTGGAAGTTGATTTTACCGATTGGGACTAAGAGCTCTAAATTTGGAAAGTAGTCCCCTAATTGGGAGGGTCCTTATCGGATAAAACAGTCTGCTCCTGGTAATGCGTACATTTTGGAAACTCTCGAAGGAGTGGCGTTCTCTAGAGCGATTAACGGCAAATACTTAAAGAGGTACTACCCTAGTATATGGGTGGACACGTAGTGCTCAGTTGAGTGCCGATGAACGAAAAATTATATAAGCATCGGTAAAAACAAACTGGCCTTATATTACAAGTCAAGATCAAGTATCAAGTTACAATTCTTGCTGATACAACAGACATTACAGTAAGGAGTGGATGACTGATATCGCACGCAGGCGAATTTGCTCTATTTCGTCCATCTCCTTGGCGTCGACATCGGCAGAGCCCTCGACCGGCTTGATTTTCTTCTTCCATAGTATAGCTTGTCGTGCATTCTGGTCCCTTTCTTGCCGCAGGACTTTGATGGAGTCAGATAGTTGGGTTTTCTGCTGGTTGGCTGCAGTTAGATCCCCCTCAACCTTCTGTAACTCCGCAAGTAGCTCCTCCTTCTTTGCCGACAGTCGGGAGATTTCTTGATCAAGGTTGCCGATGGAGACTTCTGCTTGACCGATGCCTTTGTGCTTCTCATCGGCAATGTGTTTGAATTTGAGCTTCTCTTCCTCGCTCTTGGCTTGAGCGGCCCTATCGGCAATACGATGGGTAAGCTTCTGGTACTGGATCTGCTTAATGTCGAGGAAGGTTGCCTGGAGGAGGACTTCTGCTACGTCGGCGGAAAGATGGCTTTGGATTTCCTTGAATGCAATCCTTGCTGCCGATGAATCCTGGATGAGTTGAGACGTGTCTTGTAGCAGCAAGGAAAGCAACGCTTCCAGCTTAGATTTGATCTCTGCCGACAAGGTTGGGACGGAGCTCTCCTCTTCATCGTCATCGGGGACGTCGACTGCAAAGGAAAATAGGCTGTCCGCTTGAATGCGGCCTTGACGTTCATCCTCGTTCTGAGGGTTCAGGCTGTAGGAGAAGAGGCTGTCCGGAGAATCTTGAGCCTGAAAACAGAGGTTAGAGTTTGCCGATCGGAAAATTGTACTGTGAGTCTTAGGATGATTAACTTACCGTCTTGAAGCGGATCTCCTGCTTGGGACTTGGTATGCTGGATGGTCCAGCTTCATCATGGACATCGGCCGTAGATGCCGATGATTGGGCCGGAGAAGCAGTCGGTGCCATCGGTGCTGGTGGTGTTATTATCAGCGCTGCTTCTGACGTGGCGGCTGGTTCACATGGTGGCGATGCTATTCTCTCATCGGGAACCTCAGCTGACGGTGCCGATGTCGATGCTACCTCTGCTGCTACGGCGGGTGTTGTCTCATCATTGAGCCCAGCCGGTACCGATGCTGATGTCGCTTCAGTTATCGTAGCAGCTGCTGTCTCCTGGTCAGGGACGCCGTCCATCGGTTGATCAGGCATAGAAGCCGATAGAGGTTCTGCCGATGACCCGCCGGCGGGTGGTGCGACTGGGACCGAAGGCAGTCCTGCTGGTGGCGCATCGGCAGTTGATGGCGCGGTTGGAGCCGATGGCGAAGGAGAAGCCAGCCTCAGACGCCTCTTCTTCGTCGGCGCAGCAGCAGGGGAGCCGACCCGCTTTGACGAAGACCGGGGGGCATCGGCGGCCGGGCTGGAAGGTGTTTGCCTGCTGGAAGCAGATGCCGATGACCATAGTGCCTGAAAATACAAAGCAAGTTATACAAGATAAATGTTGCCGATAAAACAGTATGTAATCGGTACGGGTAAAAGCGAGTTTACTGCATAAACCCCCGTGTCAGGGCAACAGCAGCGGCCGATGTAGCCTGGGTTTTTGTGGGTGTCGGCGTAGGTACCTGTTGAGGCGTGAAGGCGGCCAGCGTCGGAGCTTTGTTGCCGATGATCGATATGGGGCCCATTATCCGAAGATTAAAGGGCCTACCACTGTTACTCGTTGTGGGGACTGGATCATCGGCCTGTCAGGCGCAAAGGAGTTAGGTGCTGATACCGATGACAAAAAATAAAGTAATAAAATACATCAGATGGCAGACTTACTGCGTCATCAGGGATGATGTAATCGGCGTCAATCAAGTGTCGATAGTAATGCGAAGACTTGGCGAGTAGCTGGCACTTCCACTCTTGCCACCAAGACTTGAACTCATTGGTAATGAAGGAGGTTGGCGACCAGGAAGACAAGTCAAGGTCTGACATATCGGCATCGGCAGGAAGGTTGATGACTTTGTTCCAGTCTAGATTACTGGAGATTATCTGCCTGGGTCTTACTACCTTAGAGTAGCAGAGTTTGATTGGCAGTTGGCCAAATGCCAGTTGTCTCGCTGCTGCCGATGGGTAGTAGAACTCGTAGGATGGTAGGGCATTCTTCCCAGATCCAAAGATATTTACTGGAATAGATCGGGGAGTAATGCTGGCCCTCATGATTTCTTGGTTCTCGGGCAGGCCCACATCGGTCAAATTGAACAGCAGCGGGAACTGGTTGTGTTCATCAATATATGGCCACCAGGTCCGTTCTGAGGAGGGAAGTCCGTTGTAAAACTTCTGGAAATAATAGCCGAAGTGCTCTACATCGGCATCGGTACCTGACAGCACTATGATAGCCTCTCCAAAATTAAGTGGAGGGCGAGTTGCCGATTCATCGTCCCCGTATCGGTAATCTTCTGATATGTCCCTTGGGAACTGTTGGGCAAATAAATCAAACTGGAGGGCCTTGTGCATGTGTGCATTCAACCACAGATTGACAAACCACCAGGGGCCTCCGAGATTACCGACGGGTTCTCCTAGCAGTAGCTTCTGGGACACTTGATGCAGCAATCGGTATATTGATCCCAAAAGGTACCTGCCTAGAGGAAGCCTTGTTCCATCGGCCAGTAGTTCAGCCGCTGGAAGGTGCATGGTGGTCGGACCGATGGTTTTGCCACAGAAGACGAACTTTTCCAACCACATGTTTAAGAAAATGGCGTGCTCCCGTTGGGTTACCGATCCGGTCTTCTGGTTCTCTTTGATGTAGCCTGTCCAACCGCCGATATTCCGGGTGTTCACCTTGTACTCGGATTTTCTGTTGAAAAGGCTAAACGTATCGACAGAGGTGATGTCCAAGCCGGTCAACATGTAGACATCAGCAAGGGTTGGGGTAGCTGGTCCATGCCTGAAGAGGAAAGCGTTCATGCTATCGGACCAGAAGTATGAGGCTGCCATCATTAAGTTTTCGTTCTTCTCCATGTCGGCAATTGAAAGCCTAACACACTGATCCAGGTTACGTTCTTGCTAATACACTTGCTGTGATCTGACTACTCTCAGGTACCAATTCTTCCATCCCTTAGTAGGCTTGGGCCATGAGCGGAATGTGTCCTTCCATAATCCTAGATCAAAACGCTCAGATCTGAACGGTACCCGGTTGGTTTCTGCATTGATGATGAAGGTGGGGTCTGGATTGCCCATTGGGCCTAGGCAGCTGAGGTTGGAACCGGCGAGTGGAATCACTACCTTATTGTACAGTTCCTAGGGTTCGAGGAAAAAGGGATGAATCAGAAAAAGAATGAAGATAAATCTAGATTTTTGCGAGGAAGAAGAACCGTACAGGAGGTTGGATTAGGCGGGGAATAAGCCTTACCTTTGGAATGTCGACTTGGATCGCCATTGGAGTCAGAGGGATGCTTGCAGTTCGTCCTTGGATTACGGAGGAGTACTGTTGCTCGAGCTTGTGTTCTTCAGAGCGATTGGTTGAAGACGAAGGCAGGAGGGTGAAAGTAAAAATGGACTCGGGTAAAAAGGCGATGTGGATCCCGGTAACTTTTATAAGCCTGCTTAGGGGCATTTTGGGGTTCTGTTTCACACTGTGCAGGAATGTGGAGAGGCCCGCGGTAGATACGCACGGTGATCGAGGTGGTCTACAACTGTTTGTGCTACAATCGAGGGATTTTATTATTAAATTGCAGTTCCACACGCGGGGATCGAGGAAACCGTACATCTATCTCGGAGGTAACGGCTACAGCAACGGCTACAGCAACGGCTACAGTGGAGAGAATTTCGGCACGTAAAGTATTATACGCTCCGAAACTGGGGGGCATGTGTTGACACCGTTTTTCAACACGTGTCAAATGGACTGAGGCTTGACTGGTCAGTGGTCGTTCTCCATCGGCATCGGGAAAGTTTTGAGCCGATATTGCCGATGGGAGAGTGCTGCGGGAAGACCAAGTGCGTTGCCAATGGAGGCTGGATGATCTTTGCCGACAAAGGTTAATTGGTGAAGTCTTGCTGAAGATGATTGTCAATGAAGAGTCATTGTTGATTGCCGATGAGGGGTCATTGCCGATTGCCGATGAAGGATGGTTGCCGATTGCCGATGAAGGGTGGTTGCCGATTGCCGATGAGGGATGATTGGTGAAGAGTTACCAGCACAAGGTCGCTAATCGGAAATGTTGCCGATTGTCGATCAGGAAAGTGTTGCCGATGCCGATGGACGTAACTTAGCGCTTGGTGGCAGCAGAAGGTTACCGGTGGTCAAAAGAAGGAAGGCGCGGATTAAAGGGATCTGCCGATGGAAAGTTTTCATCGAGGAGGAGAATAAGGAAACTGGTGTTTTGTACCAGTATTATTATAGTAGTTTGAGTCGGATTCTTGCATGAGTCGTTTATTTTCCTTTAAAATAGGTGTGTTTGTTTAGGAAATAAATATTGTTATCCGGCTCCTGCGCGAGTCAGTTTCCTTTAAAGTAGGAGTTTGTTTTAGGAAGGGTACGTGTCGTGTCTTTGTACAACTCTCCATGCGGGAGTATAAATATGTGCCCGAGGGCCATGGAAAAAAACAATCAATCCAATTCAAAACAAACCAATTTTATCTTATTCTACTTTTTATCGCAATTTACCTTTTTACTGCATTAGCTGTAGTTTTCAACGAGTTCTTCAAGCTTTCGACGGGCTGCATCATCCTGATCTCCGTCAAATCCTTGCTAGTTCCGCGTGGGAGTACCTCTGAGCTTTGGCAATCCGGGCGCATCGCTGTTTGCCTCGTTCAGCTCCGCTCTAGTTATCCTTGATCAATCTGAGCCTTGACGTCCGAGCGCATCGCTGTCGTCTCGTTCAGTTTGTTCTAGTTATCATCCTTGTCGATTGATTGGTCCAATCGACTGGCACGCCTCCGGAATACCGAGCTTTGGGTAATAGCCCGAGGTGTTCACAGATCTGACGCTTTTTTGTGTCAATATGAAGATAGCACAGTCTCGACAGAAGAGTTACGCTGATAACCGAAGAAGAGATTTGTCTTTTGAGGTAGGTGATTATATTTACTTGAAAGTGTCACCTATGAGAAGTGTGAAACGGTTCAATATGAAAGGAAAGCTAGCACCTAGATATATTGGTCCATTCAAAATTCTTGAGAGACGTGGAGAAGTTGCTTATCGGTTAGAGTTACCAGAAAGTTTGTCAAGAGTTCACGATGTGTTTCACGTATCTCAGCTTAAGAAGTGTTTGCGAGTACCCGAAGAACAGATATTGTTGGAGGAACTCACAGTTAAGGAAGATTTGACTTATGAGGAATATCCAGTTAAGGTTTTGGAAATAGCTGAAAGAATTACAAGGAGTAAGGTTATCAAGATGTGCAAGGTGCAGTGGAATCGATATACCGAGAAAGAGGCCACTTGGGAAAGAAAGGAAGATCTAAGGAAAACCTACCCTCAACTCTTTAAGTAAGTAAAATCTGGGAATCTCGGGTCGAGATTCTTTTAAGGGGGGTAGATTTGTAACACCCTAAAATATGATTTAGCAAATTATGTTTAAAGTTGAGTTTAATTTGATTTTAATTCAAATATTCGTTGTGAGCATGGAATTAAATAAATAAAACTAAAACTAATATCACATGTTAGGGTTAATAACATGGTTGTGCATTTCATGCCACTGCATTCTTTCTTTTGTATTGCTTGTTTGCAAAAACTCCAAAGGTATTTCAAAAACCCTTTAGAAAATAAATTGGAAAAGTAAAAAAAGGAAAATGAATAGAACCCCTCTCTCCTATCTATTCTGCTTTTGGGCCCAACCGAGCAGCCCGGCCTGCTCCTCCCTTTCCTCCCTTCCTCTTTTCCGCATGGGCCGGCTAACCCTCCCCTTGGCCCAGCTCGCTCCGCAGGCCCGCTCAGCCACTGCCTTCCTCCTCTCTCTGACGCAGCGGCCCCGCATGTCAGCCGCCTTCTCCCTCTCTTCTCCGGCTCGGACTCTGCCGAGCAGAGGAGTCCGCATCCACGTCCCGGCCTTGGCGTGCGTGCCACGCCGACCCCCCCCCCTCTGGCCCGCTATAAATAGCAGGACCCCGCGTTGTCTTTTTCCATCTAAGCAGTCGAGCCCTCGCCCTTGCCTCAAGCCAGCAGCAGCGCCGCCTCGCATCGCGTCCACCGCCGAGCAGAGCTCCGCCGCCGAGCCGTCGCACGTTCCTGCCTCCGTGAGCGCCTATCTGAGCACCGCATCGTCGTTTCGAAGGCTCCGCAACCCTCCTCTCCCTCTTTTTGTTCCTCTGTGGCGCACCTCCGAGCTCGCCATTGTTGCAGGGAGTTGTTGCCGCCGGTCCTCACCGCAGACGCCCGCCCGAGCCTCCTCGACGTTCGATCTTGCCCTAGGTGAGTTCTCCACCTACCTCTCTTGCCAAGGCCCAGGACCAGGCGAGGCGCGGGAGCTGGGCCGGGCGCGCGAGAAAGAGGGAGGGCGAGGGGGTTTTGGGGCTGGGCTGGTTCGGCTGGATGGGCCAAAAACAGAGAGGAAGGAGGGAGAAAAGAAAAGAGTTTTCTTTTATAAACAAAAGGAAACAAACCTGAATTCAAACAAAGTTTGAATCCAAGCCACACAAACCTACCCTGCACTCAAGCATAAAAACTATGCACCAGCATGAATGCAACAAAGAAGTTGTAAAACCCTAAATTAATTTAATATTTAGTAAAATTAATTACTTGTGTATTCTAAGTGTCATGAAAGTTTCATATAAGTAAATCAATTTCCATAGCTATTTCTGAAAACGATTTTTAGGGTGTTACAGCAAAGCACAGGGAGAGGATATCAGCGGAACAAATGTAAGCATGCCTTTTCAGGCTGAGATATGAACTCCAAAATTCCAGCAGCTGATAAACCTCTAAGAATCATAGTACCTGCATTTCCATAATCACTTATGAGTGCCATAATAGTCGGTACGATACATGGCAGAGCACATGGAAAAGGCATCATATAAGCATAGGCCCAACAACATCAGAAATGAGAAAAAAGAAGATGAGTAAGAGGGAGCCTCAGAAAGAAATAGAATGACATTATTTGATCTCTTGTAGTTTAGTAACAACTAGGGGTGAAAGTGGTATGGATAATCCTCCGCTCCGATCCGCTCCGAATCCGACTTTTAAGGATATGGAGAAGTGTTTTCAATATCCGTGCGGATATGGATAATCCGCATCCGATTTTATGCGGATGTGGTGTAGGATATGGGATCGGCGAAATCCGACGGATATGGATTATACGATAATTGAACACGGATTATCCGACACTTATAATAGGATATCCGGTTTTTTTAAGAAGCCTGAGCGGCAAGATTAGAAATCAGCCCAACCCATATAGCCCATGAGAGCTAGTCAACTATATATGCTAATATACGCTAATTTAAGTATATTTTCACAAGACATGGAAGGGCAATCCTAGTGATTTCCTATTTCCATGCGTGTATCAATTATTCAGTTGTATTCGTGAATGATATTTGTAGACTAATTTCTGAAAATATTTTGTGAACTTTAAAATCGAAGTGGTGGATTGATATTTGATGGTTATTATTTCGTGTTGTATTGCCGCTTTAAGAATTAAGACTTTGGTTAACAAATTATTCCTTCAAATAAAAAACAACACAAAAGCATATATTATCCGACTTAGAAAAGTCCGCTTCCGCTCCGACACCGGTCCGAATCCGTACCATTTCCGACATCTAAAAAATCCGCATCCACATCCGAAACCGCATAATATCGGCTCCGCTCCGAATCCGATCAAAAAATAAGATTAGGATATGGGGAAGTCATTATCCGCTCCGATCCGATCCGTTTTCATCCCTAGTAACAACAACATGTAATAAAAAAACCCCATCCTTGACAAATAAATATGAATTTGAAAGTTGCCATCTGAACCATGAAAACATCATGCAAATATGTGCGAACAGAGAGAGCCATAGCAAGGTAATAAGAAAAGGATCTGAAAAACAAGGGAATCAAGAGATAGGCTCAATAAATCTCTTCCAGTTGATTTGACCAGTTAATCAACAAGAACGATAACTAGAACAACGATGAACGAGACGACAGCGATACGCCCGGATGTCAAGGCTCAGATTGCTCAAAAAGCGGAACTCGCGAGGTAGACGGAGATCTTGTAGATGCAGCCCGTCGAGATCGTAAGAACTCATAGATAAACTATAACTAATGCGAAAAGTAGATGCTGAAAAGTAAGACGAAAATAATAGATTTGTTTGATTGTATTGGATATATCCTGATACATCGCCACTGAGTACATATTTATACTCCGGTAACAGGAGTTGCAAACAGACACGACTCATACCTAAACGGAAACTCCTATTTTTAAGGAAATAAAACGACTCGTGCAAGAGTCGTACTTAAACTAAAACAATAATACTAGCATAAAATTACTAGTTTCCTTATCCACCTCCCTTACGATGAAACTTTCTATCGGCAGATTCTTTCAATCCACACTTTCCTTCTACTATCATCGGCACCTCCTTGCTGACGTCAGCCGCATCATCTCACATCCATCGGCAACATTTACGATCGACAATATTTTCGTTTCATCGGTAATACCTCCTCATCGGCAAACACATCTTTCACTAGTGGTATTTTGATGCCGATAAGAGGCAATGTTTTACCTTCTTGCCGATCGACGCACTTGGCTCAATATTGACACGTACGAAAAACAGTGTCAACACATGCCCCCCAATTTCGGAGTATAAAATATCTTATGCGCCGAAATTTTCTCTGTTGTAATCTTTCCCTCCAAAAACGCTTACGTCATCATCTTGATTACCGCGCATCATCTCTGCAAATTACCAACAACTCCCGTAACTGAAACGCCAACAATTACAAATCCCTCGATCTCCGCGCAAATTCATCGCGATATCTTTCCATACCTCTGTCCAGTAAAAAGAAAACTCAAAAATGCCCTTGACTAGGCCTATAAAGATTACCATCCTCTTTCTTTTTCACCCTAAGCTCACATCTTCATCCGCATTACAAAGCGACCCCGAAGAACACTCCAGCAACCAATCCACCGGTGGTTTCCTCCCTCATCAAGAAGCACGACCTAGCATAAGAACCGCTTCAATGGCGATCAATTTCACTGCTTCCACGGTAATTTCTTATATTCCCTTGCTGAATATATCGCAGTTTCATCTTTCTGCATCGATTTACAATCCCCCTCTTTTTCTTTTTCACCTTTCTTGGATCTCTAGGAAATGCGCAACAAGATAGTGATCCCCACCGATCAGGAGCACCTCTACTGCCTAGGCCCAATGGGGAATGTCGATCCGACCAATTTGATCAACGCAGAGACCAACCGCATCCCTTTTAGATCTAAACATTTTGACCTAGGGTTATGGGCAGACACCTTCCGTTCCTGGCCTAAACCCACCAAAGGGTGGAAGAACTGGTACCTCAGGATAGCCAGGTCACAACAACTGTATTGGTCAGAACGCAACGTCGAGCAATGCATTAGGATGTCCATTGCCGATATGGCCAAGAACGAGAATATGATGATAGTTGCTTCTTACTTCTGGTCCGACACAATGAACACATTTTTATTCAGACACGGACCAGCCACCCCACTCTTGCCGATGTTCACATGCTCACCGGCCTCGATGTCTCTTCTGCCGATCCTGTCACCCTCTTCCGTAGGAAATCCGAGCATCGGGTAAGTACCCGCAACATCGGCGGTTGGACCGGATACATTCAAGAAAACCAGAAGACCGGATCAGTAAACCAAAGGGAGCATGCCACCTTCCTCAACATGTGGCTGGAAAAGTTCATCTTCTGTGGCAGAACAGTCAGACCTATCAACATGTATCTCCCAGCAGCAGAGCTCCTGACAAGCAGAGGATTTCCTCTTGGCCGATACCTCCTCGGTTCAGTTTACCGCCTTCTACACCAAGCATCGGAAAAGCTACTACTAGGTGAGCCCATCGGTAACCTTGGAGGCCCCTGGTGGTTTATAAACCTGTGGCTGAACGCCCATATGTACAAATGTCTCCAATTTGGCATATTCAGCCAACAGTTT
The DNA here is from genome assembly GCA_022036555.1 of Microstegium vimineum. Lineage (NCBI taxonomy): Eukaryota > Viridiplantae > Streptophyta > Magnoliopsida > Poales > Poaceae > Microstegium > Microstegium vimineum. The sequence goes on from CM039141.1 coordinate 13,493,893, forward strand.
CCAAGGGATATATCGGAAGATTATATCTTTAATGATGATGAATCGGCAACTCGCTCCCCACTTAACTTCGGGGAAGCTATGATAGTGCTACCAGGAACCGACGCCAATACTGATCAATTTGGCATGTTCTTCCAAAGGCTCTACTGCGGAATTCCTGCTGCAGAACGAGTCTGGTGGCCTTATGTTGACGAAGACAACCGATTCCCCATCTCCTTTAACCTTACCGATGGGAACATACCTCAAAATGAGGTAATCATGAAGGCCACCCTCATTTCCCGGGCAATTCCAGTCAATGTCGTTGGGACCGTAAAGAACTCTCATCCATCATACGAGTTCTACTATCCATCGGTAGCAGCCAGATAGCTAGCATTCGGTCAACTCCCGATCAAGCTCAGCTATGCCAATGTGATCAAACCAAGAAAGGTCATTTCTGATGTGATGGATTGGAACAAGATTACCACTCTCTCTCCCCATGCCGATATGGTCAACCTCGACTTGTCTTCTTGGGTGCCGACTTCGTTCATAACTGAGTCATACAAGTCCTGGTGGCAAGAATGGAAGGACCAGCTATTCGCCCCATCATCGCACTTCTATCGACACTTAATTGATGTCAATCATGTCATCCCCGACGACGCGGTAAGTTTATTCCCGATATCACTACTTCATTGACTTTCAAAGGCACAAGTAACTAACCCTCTGTCAGCAGGTCAATGATCTGATTCCCAACAAGAGCAAAAGCGGCAAGTATTTCAATTTGCGGCCGATGAACCCAATATCAACAATCGACAACAAGGCCCCTCCACTGGCTGCTCTTACGCATCGCAGGGCGATTCCTAAAGTCACCATCAGGTCTAGACCACCGCCAACCGATGATGCTGCCACTGCTGCCGCTACCTTGGCTCAGGCTTTCATGGTAACACTTTATTTGCTTATACCGATTGAAAATTTTCATCGGTAATTTTACTCTGCTTTCAATTTACACTAACTATCCTTTTCTGTAGCCAACAAGCTCATCGGCCACCATCCCAAATGTACGAGTTGTTCGACCTGCCGATGCCCTCAAAGCACAAGGATCCAAGCGCCAAGGCCATTCAAGTGCTGCTCCTAAACCGAAGCGCAAGAAGTTATCAGCTCCAGTTGCACCTTCTCAAACTTCCACCGATGCACCGGTATCAGAACCAGTATTAGCAGCTACCGCCGAGCAACCACAAGCCAAGATTCCTGACCAAGTGACGGCGCCATCACCGCAAGAGATGCCTATGACAACAGAAACGGTATCGACATCAGTACCAACATCAGCACCAGATGAAACCCCTGACCAAAGGGCAGCAACTCCCCTTCAGGAGTCAGCGGAAGCGACGCCAACACCAGCACCAGCTCCAGGACCAACCTTCCTTTCTACTGAGGCGAGCTCATCGGCAACCATTGCCAATCCTCAAGATATGGTTGCATCGGCTACTCAGCCAAGCCAAAGGCGAGAAATTGCTTTAAAGCAGGTAAACCGATTACTTCTATTACAAATCTGTGAGACACAAGCTCCTTCCTGACATATTTTGATTCTCTATCTATCCAGGCCCAATATTCTCCCAACAACCTGTTCTCTTTCGCTGTCAACGTTCCAGAAGATGCCGATGAAGAGGTAGATTCTACCCAAACTTCAATTGTCGTATTGGCAGAACTGAAATCCAAACTTGAAGCCCTGCTGCTCCTACTGCAACAAAGTACATCCCAACTAGTCCAAGATTCTAGTGCAGTAAGGGCATGTTTCAAGAAAACCCAAGATCAACTACCTGCCGATATCGAAGAACCACTCTTCCAGGCAGCTTTCCTTGAGAGTCGGCAACTCCAATACAAAAAGGCTTTAGGTCGTATTACCGACAAAGTTACTCAAACAAAACTCGAAGAAGAAATATCCAAGTTCAAACAAATGGAAGACGAAAAGCACAAGGACCTCGGTCACCTAGAAGCCTCTGGCACCGAACTTGATCAAGAGATCAACCGTCTGTCGGCACAAAAAGAAGAGCTGCTGGCCGAGCTGAAGAGAGTGGATAAAGCCTTAGAATCGGCCATCCAGAAGAAGAACCAGCTCCCTATCATAGCCAAAGCTTTGCAGCAGAAAAGGGATGCCAACGCTCGCAAAGCTCTTCTGGTGAGGAGAAAGGCCAAGACAGTTGATGGCACTGCCGACGATGATACCAGGGAAATAGAAGAAGCCTACCAAGTTCGTCTTCGTGCGATTTTATGTATTCAAACCTTGTTGTAACTTGTTACTCCTGAGCTTGACAAGTCGATCCATCTGTAATATAACTTTTAACGTCTTTCTACTGATGTCCCTTATATGATAACTTTGTCATCGGCATATACGTATTGCTTTCATGCATCCATCCAGATACTAGGATAATACTTCTTCAGATACTTGCCATTTATTGCTCTGGAAAATGCAGCTCCTTTGAGGGTTTCCAAAATATAGGCATTACCAGGAGTAGACTGCTTTATCCGAAAAGGACCTTCCCAATTAGGAAACCACTTCCCAAACTTTGCTCTCTTAATCCCAATCGGTAAAATCAATTTCCACACCAGATCGCCATCGGCAAACTCCTTCATTTTTACCTTCTTGTTATACCATCTGGCAACCTGTCTCTTGTTCTCTTCGATGCTGATTAGAGCTTTTAGCCGATGACATGCTAAATCTTCTAATTCATCCTTCATAAGGATATCATACTCATCGGCTGTTAATTGATCTTGAGAAAATAACCGTCTGGAACCAGTTTTAACTTCCCAAGGTAGGACAACATCATGTCCGTAGACTAACTGATATGGCGAAACCTTAGTAGCACCATGACATTCCATCCGATATGCCCACAAAGCTTCGTTCGGTACCGTATGCCATCTCGTAGGGTTTTCTTCAATCTTGCGCTTGATAAGCTTGATTACCCCTTTATTGGTTGCTTCAGCCTGACCATTAGGTTGAGCATAATAAGGAGACGAGTTTAAAACCTTAAACCCCATACTGATAGCAAATTCATCAAATTCTCCCGACGTGAACATAGTTCCTTGATCGGTAGTAATAGTTTGAGGGATACCAAATCGGTAAACAATATGCTCTTTCACAAAATCTATCATGTTTGCCGATGTCACCTTTTTCAACGGAATAGCTTCAACCCACTTGGTGAAATAATCGGTAGCAACAAGTATGAATTTATGTCCTTTAGTCGATGGTGGGTAAATCTGGCCAATGAGATCAATGACCCATCCTCTAAACAGCTAAGGCTTGATTATAGGATTCATTGCCGACGCAGGTGATCTCTGAACATTACCAAATTTCTGACAATCTTGACACCCTTTGAAATACCCAAAACAATCTTCAAGAATCATCGACCAATAATATCCATTTCGCCTGATCATCCACTTCATTTTGAATGTCGATTGATGTGCTCCACACACCCCTTCATGAATTTCACCCATCAACCTCTTTGATTCCTCTCTATCGAGGCATCTGAGCAAAACCCCATCAAGTGTACAATAATACAATTCATCATCAAGGAGCACATACTTAGTAGCCTGAAACCTCAACCGTCTCTTCGCTTTCCTAGACGGATCTCTTAAGTAATTGGCAATCTTTTTTCTCCAGTCATCGGCAACCATTACCGATGTCATTACTTCTTGAATCGGCTGATACCCCAAAGCGTGCTGCGCCAACCGATTGGCCTTTTCATTATGCAACCTGGGAATATGCTCAAGACGATACTCTTTAAATTCCTTCAATAACTGCAAACACTTCCCATGATATTAAATTAAAATATCACTTCGACACTCATATGCTCCAATCAACTGATTGACCACCAACAAAGAGTCACCGAAGACTTCAATGGCATTGGCACGCACATCCCTGAGTACTCAGCCTGATTATTCGTTGAAGCAGCAACAATTGGCAATGAGATTTCATATTTTTTCCTCGGGGTGAAACTAAGATAACACCGATGCCTACTCCTTCCTTACATGTGGAACCATCAAAGAACAAAGTCCAAGGAGCAATCTCTACTGAATTTAGCGTACCGCGATGCTGAGTAACAAAATCGGCCATCACCTGCCCTTTAACTGCCTTAGTCAATTCATACCTCAGATTAAATTCTGACAGCGCCAAAATCCATTTGCCGATCCTCCCATTCAATATCGGCATCGACAACATATACTTGACCACATCGTCTTTGCATATGACAGTACACTCGGCCGATAGCAAATAATGCCTTAACTTAGTACAAGAGAAGTATAGACATAAACACAATTTCTCAACGGCCGAATACCTGGTTTCAGCATCCACCAGCCTTCTGCTCAAATAATAAATCTCACGTTCTTTCCCTTCAAATTCTTGAATCAAAGCTGACCCGATAACACCGTTATCGGCAGACAAATACAATCTGAAGGGTTTCCCCTGTTGAGATGGAATCAAAACCGGGGGATTCACCAGATACCTCTTAATTTCCTCCAAAGCCGATTGCTACTTTTCTCCCCACACAAATTCCTGACTGGCTTTTAGCTTCAGCAGTGGGCTAAAAGACTCAATCTTTCCAGACAGATTAGATATAAATCTTCTAATAAAATTAATCTTACCGATCAAAGATTGCAACTCAGTAAAGTTCGTAGGAGCAACCACTTTGTTAATTGCATCAACAAATTTTCTGCCGATCTCTATACCCCTTTGATGCACCATGAACCCTAAGAATTGACCCGCCGATACGCCAAACGCGCACTTATTTGGATTCATCTTTAGCCCATGCTCCCTTGTGCACTCCAGAATCTTCCGCAGATCAGCAAGATGCTTTTCAAAGTTTTCGGACTTAACCACCACGTCGTCGATATAGATTTCGACCAACATACCGATGTACTTATGAAAAATAAAGTTCATTGCTATTTGATAAGTGGCTCCGGCGTTCTTCAACCTAAAATTCATTACGATCCATTTAAATAAACCGACGTGACCTGGACACCTAAAACCAGTTTTGGATATGTCTTCTTCAGCCATAAATATTTGATTATATCCAGCATTACCATCCATAAAACTGATAATTTTGTGTCCAGCAGAAGCATCAACTAGTAGATCGGCAACGGGCATTGGATAGCCGTCCATTGGCGTAGCTTTATTGAGATTCCTGAAATCAATACAAACACGAAGTTTTCCGTTCTTCTTATATACAGGAACCACATTAGAAATCCATTCAGCATATCGGCATTGCCGAATAAATCCAGCTTCGATTAAATTGGTAATCTCAGCTTTAATATTGGGTAGTACAGTGGGGTTATACCGGCGCGCTGGTTGCCGGTGTGGTTGAAAACCCGACTTAATAGGTAACCGATGTTCAACTATTGATCGCTCCAAACCAGACATCTCTGTATAATCCTAAGCAAAACAATCCTTATATTCTTTTAACAAATCACTCAGTTGTTGTTTACATTGGGAATCCAACCTAGCACTAATAAAAGTTGGCCTAGGCTTGCTACCGTTGCCGATGTCTATTTCTAGTAACTCATCGGCCGATGTGAACCCCTGCCCAAGCTTTCCATCATTAGCGAACTGATCCATTAAAACACCTCTTCAGAACCGACTGCTTGGATCGGTGTAATTTGGAAACCAGAAAACTTTGTGAAATTCGGCACCTCGTACCGATTTGCTAGAGGAATCAAATCATATGTCTGAGGGTATGGTGTTCGATAAGAATATGTATCGACCTCAGACTTACTACCGAACTGCCCTTTCGTCACTTCGGCGATCTCATCGGCCTAGTATACATTTTGACCCTGCCGACGTGTTGCATGTATGTTTATCGGCTGGACTGGTAGATACATCCCTTCTTGCCTCTGTGATAAGTAAACCGATCCGATTGGCATAAACGCAGCACCATGTTGCTGAACATTATACATCGGCTGATCTGTCGATGTATATCCTTGGACACTAGCTGGAGTATTTTGAGACACTATCGACATCTCATTTTGAACATCCGCTGGGTAATGGTATTGTTGTGCTCCTGCCGCCTGATATCTAGGTTGCACCAACTGTTGTTGCATTGATGTCTGACCAGTCCATCCAGAATCATAAGTCATCCACATGTGATTTATCGATAATTGATATCCATTTGGAGCCTGTTGCCCTTGCATTCTAGGACAATCAATAGATTGACCTCCTTACTGTATTGATACCCCCGTCCGAGGATTTATCATCAAAGGATAGCCTACATCTGCCCTATTTTGTTGCATCGGCAGAGCGCTTGTCGATGGTCACCCGCAAGTCATCTTAGGTACCACCATATGAAGACTTCTTGTCGACGACTGCCCGTTTGGAGAAGGCATAGCATAATGCATCACTGGATTCATCGGCTGTACTGATACTGCCGATTCCACAGGGGCTTTTCCCGCCGTATCGTCACCTTGGATCGACTTGGCATCGGTCGATGAATTTGGAGGCATATCATATCCCCACCGGCTAGTAGGAATCGGTTGGCTCTGGATTACAGGTCCTGACACCTCCGATTCTACTGGGTCTGTATTCAGCCGAACAACGTTTACAGGGCTTGATTTTAGAGTGACTTCACTGGCAGACAGCTTCGCAGGCTGGGAGGATCCCGCTGGGATTGCCGATGGAGTTATAATAGATGCCGATCCAGATTGGTGATACGACGGACCAACATAATGAGATGCATGCCCTTCTTTGAAGGATCGCATAACAGCATTGTGTACAGCGTTGGACAACATAGTAGAGTGGTTAATCAATGTTTGATTTAATGCAGAATTAACCATCTCTTGAAATTTACCAGGATTGACGTCGAAAGTGACATGCCGTGGCGACGACAGATCTTGCTTCTGGACTGCTTTGCCACTCCTGTTTAGGCTGAAGGACTTCAGATATAGCTGCTTGTATTCCTCCATAGCCTTCTCCATAACTTGCTTTTGATCATCCTTCAGATCTGCTTCGGAGACTTCAATGACGTTCTTTGGATCAACGTCAGTAGAACCACCCATGATCTTGATCAAGAGATATATCTAGGGTCCCACCGGGTGTGCCAAAAGAGGTGTTGACACAAAAAGCGTCGGATTTGCGAACACCTCGGGCTTATACTCGAACTCGATATCCAAAGGTGTGCTAGTTGATTTGACCAGTTAATCAACAAGGACGATAACTAGAAAAACGATGAACGAGACGACAGCGATACGCCCGGATGTCAAGGCTCAGATTGCTCAAAAAGCGGAACTCGCGAGGTAGACGGAGATCTTGTAGATGCAGCCCGTCGAGATCGTAAGAACTCGTAGATAAACTATAACTAATGCGAAAAAGTAGATGCTGAAAAGTAAGACGAAAATAATAGATTTGTTTGATTGTATTGGATATATCCTGATACATCGCCCCTGGGTACATATTTATACTCCGGTAACAGGAGTTGCAAATAGACACAACTCATACCTAAACGGAAACTCCTATTTTTAAGGAAATAAAATGACTCGTGCAAGAGTCGCACTTAAACTAAAACAATAATACTAGCATAAAATTACTAGTTTCATTATCCACCTCCCTTACGATGAAACTTTCTATCGGCAGATTCCTTCAATCCGCACTTTCCTTCTACTATCATCGGCACCTCCTTGCTGACGTCAGCCGCATCATCTCACATCCATCGGCAATATTTCCGATCGACAATATTTTCGTTTCATCGGTAATACCTCCTCATCGGCAAACACATCTTTCACTAGTGGTATCTTGATGCCGATGAGAGGCAATGTTTTACCTTCTTGCAGATCGACGCACTTGACTCAATATTGACCCGTACGAAAAACGGTGTCAACAACAGCGTACTCGTGTCCTCCTCCTTCCATTACCGGCAAAGTTCTCCGGCCCCTTCCCTCCCCCGTGTTGACCCGTGTGCCTTGTGCGTTTCCGGTAAGGCTTATCCTATTCCTATCCGGCTATCCGCTCCTGCGGTACCTCCATCGTTTTCGGGAGATGCGTCACTTCACTTCCGCGTAAAGTTGAGCATAAAGCCCGCGGGCCGAAGGCACGGCCCGAGGCACGAAGAAACGGCCCGGCCCGAGCACGGCACGGCCCGAAGGGCAAACGTGCTCGTGCCGGCCCGAGGCACGTAGCAGGCCGTGCCTGGGCCACTGCCTCAGCACGGCGGGCGGCACGGTGGCAGCCCGCTAATAAGGCCAGGCACGGTGGCGGCCCGTTGCACTGGCTCCCATATAAGCTGGAAGCCCCGCGCTGCCGCGCCCCCACAAACCCTAATCCCCATCCCCACCCCGCAGCCGCGGCGCTCCCCACCCCGTGCGTCGCCCCCCAAACCCTAATCCCCTTCCCTCCCCGCCGCCCGCCGTCGAACACTCGCAGTCCGGCGAGGTCTCTACAGCCGGATCGACGACTCCACGACTGATCTCTACTGCCGGATTGACGACTCCACGGTGGATCGACGACTCCATGGCTAGATCGAGGCCGGATCGACGGTCTTCACCGCCAGATCGGGGTCTCTACCGCCGCATCGACGACTCCACGACTGATCTCTACCGCCGGATCGACGACTCCACGGCTGGATCGAGGCCGGATCGAGGGTCTTCACCGCCGCATCGGGGTCTCCACCGGCGGATCGAGGGTCTCCACCGCCGGATCTTGGAGATACCGGTGAGAAGCCTCTGTCTCCCGGTCTCTCTCGTTGGATCTTGCCACTGTCGTCTCCTTCCTCTTCCTCTTCTCCGACTCAGCTGCTCCTGCTCCTCCTCTTCTGTTCGCTGGCGCTGGGCTCCGTCTCCTTGCAGGCTAGTACTCTGCTTCCCTCTTCTCTTCGCTCCTCTCTGCTCCCCTCTTTTCCATTTTTCCGGCTAGGATGCTAACCCTAACCTCTCTGTTTTTTGTTTGCAGGTCGCCAACGTGTAGCTGGTGCCGCAGGAGCCGTTGAGGAACAGTGCCGCGAGGTGAAGAAGAAGAGTCGGGGTGCTGTGGTGGTCATGGCCGGCGTTGATGGTGAGGATGAGTACTCTAACTTGCCGTCCATGAACGACGAGCTCAGTGACTGTGGAATGACCGGTGATGACGAAGATGACATGACAGATATTGCTTCACTCTTGTTCGGTGCATCGCCATCGGCTGCACCTGGTGCAGGTCGTGCTGCTGCTACGCCTGGTGCTGGCCATGGCCGTGGCCGTGGTCGTGGCCGTGGTGGTGCTGTTGTGCCTGGTGCTGGCCGTGGCCATGGACGTTGAAAGGATCAAGATGCCCAAGAAGGGGGGTGAATTGGGCTTGTTTTAAATTTCTAAAGCAAATATGAAAACCTATCAAGTGCCAATCACCCCCTAGTGCCTACGATCCGTGTCTCCTAGATAGAAAGCGGTAGCAGTTCATGGAAATTAAAAGCAACCTAAGCAATTCTAGTAGGTAAGATAAAAACAAGACGGAATGTGATTGCAGAAATATAAAGAGATAGGGAAAAGAAATTCTCAGTGACGCGGCGATGTTTTCCCGAGGTATCGAGGTGTCGACACACCCCCCTAGTCCTCGTTGGAGCACCTCGCAAGGTATCGCTCCCCCTCTACCCGCGCAAGGGTAGAGTGCTCTCTACGGGCTGATTCTTCGCCACTCCGGCTCGGTGAATCTCCCACAACCGATCACAGAAGCTTGGAGAAGAGCCGCCAACAATCTTCCGGCGATCACTTCCTTCGAGCACCACCAAACCGTCTAGGTGCTGTCGAACACCAAGAGTAACAAGCACAAGACCTTCACTTGACCAACTCAAGGCTAGGAAGGTGGATGGATGCACACAAGTCACTCCTAATCACTCTAGGAGGGAAGAACAAGATGAACTCTCTCTAATCTCTCCCTCACTAGGCACTTGACTCTCCAAAGAATTTCTCAAGGTGTCACCAGCTGAAACAATGGCCAAGAGTTGTCCTAAGGACGAAGGGGGCAACTATAAATAGTCCCCACCTCCAAAACTAGCCGTTTTTACTTTTTCCTCTCTCGGCGAAGCCACCGGACTAGTCCGGAGCTTACACCACCGGACCATGCACACTGGTCCGGAGCTCACTCTGAATTCCAACTTAGGCACCGTCGGACAGCTCTGCTTGGTCCGACGCTCTGGTCCGACGCACTGGTCCAGAGCCAGGGTGCTCTCTGAGTGAAAAACTTCTTCTCTTCTTCGAACCACCGGACCACTCTCCTTGGTCCGGAGCCCTGGTCCGACGCTCTGGTCCGGAGCCAGGGTGCTCACTGAGTAAAACCAACCTCCTGTCTGAAGCGTCGGACTAGCCGTTGGACTCACCGTCGGACTAGTCCGGAGCCTTCTCTCTCTCTGACACGAGCCATCGGACCACTCTCCTATGGTCCGACGCTTTTCAGACAGGTGGTCCGGAGCTTTTTCGAGCTGAGATTTTGCCTAAGTCAGGGACCGTCGGACCACTCTCCTTGGTCCGACGCCTACTTGGCAGACTGGTTCGAAGCCTCTTTCTCCCCCTATTTCAACTGTTTTCGCTGAGATTTCTCAAGGGATTTTGCTCCTACCATTTCTAGGGTTAACCATGGGCTGAAAGCAAGGTCTCTAGGACTAGTTGTGACAAGTGTGCATATACCCACTCTCCTAAACTCTCCTAGATCAAGCTACTAATCTCATACCCCCCTTTATAGTACGGTCAAAGAAAAAAAACAAAGCCCTAGCTATACTTAGTGCCCTTCTTAACCTTATGGCACTAAGAACTAGCCTAGTCTTCGACTTGTATCACCATCCTTTGCCACCGAAACGATTTCCATCTTGGGGGCATGAATATCCATTAAGCCCATTCAAATTGCATCACTAATGACCTAACATAAACGACTTTGCCTCTGCAAAACATACGTTAGTCATAGTGACCTAGTATTGTCGTTGATCGCCTAAACACAAGGGTCCATGATTCTTCAAACTTACAGTTGCAGCGCCTGGTGCTCCTGCGACCCCTGCAGCTAGTGGGACTCCTTCTCTGGCATCGTCGGCCAGCAACAGTAAGCGTCGTTCTCCTGTCTGGGAACACTTTGATGAGGTCACTGAGTTTGTTGATGGTGAGGATCAGGTTGTTGCTATTTGCAAGCTCTGTAGGTCTCGCTTGTCTGGTAATTCTGCTAATGGCACTGGACATTTAAAACGACATCAGTCTTCATGCCAGAAAAAATTTGATCATGCTAATATGGTTCAAACTAGGCTAGCTTTAAACCCTAATGGATCATATAGAAACTGGGAGTATAAACCTCAAGTTGCTAGGCTTGAGCTTTGTCGTTTGATTGCTAGATTAGATCTGCCTTTGTCTATTGCTGATAATGAAGGAATACGAGGTTGCTACGCTAGCCGGAAAACAAAACTTTTCGACCTCATAAACCAGGATCTACTGCTAGTTACAGGTTACGGGATTACCACTAAACGCGCAGGTGCAGCGGAAGACGACTTGATGTAGTCGTGCGCGTCGCAGCAGGCAGTGCAGTTGCGTGGTCGTCCGTCTCAACGTCCCCTTCGTGCGGTTCGTCCTTGTGCTCCAGATGCAGCACCTCCGAGGAATCCCACACGTGCAGGGAGGAAGCGTTGCGCCTCCGGACTGCTAGGTCCGCGAGGAGCAAAAGGCGCGAGCGTGGGGAGGCGACGACGGCTGCCAAAAAGGCGTGGATTGATTCGCCCCGCGCCTACCCCTTGCTTATATAGGCGTCCGAACGAGCTCCCACGGTGGAGGCCCATTAGAAACCCTAAACCTAGTCTAATTCGGGTCCAACCCGAATTAGGCTTCCAGCCCCTTAAGCGTGTGACCCTATGGGCTCACGCATACATAGACATGGCCCAAGTACTCTTACTCGACCAATAGTTGATAGCGGCCTCTAGCAAGGCGTGTCAACTCCTATGCATACGCTATGATCATATCAGACGAACCACTATGACCATGTACAAGTTATTCTCTTCGCCACTCGATATATGGTTCAACTCGTGGGTTAACACTTAACCCAAGCACGGCCATGCATTTGTTGATCCAATCACATGAGTGATCCAGTGATATCTCTCTCACGAAGAGAGGGGCAAATTCCATCTTGATTGTCTATGTCTCACAGCATGTTTCCCGACCATCCAAGGGCCACCTTTATAACTACCCAATAACGGAGTAGCGTTTGATAGTCTCTAAGTAGATCGTTTCACATCTTGAGTACATACCACAATCTCAGGTCTAAGGACATAACGTACATGACATGAATAGAGACTTTCTCTTGTTGGGTCAGTCCAGCCTACATGTCTCACATGTGCCCACATTATTAGTTTGACATGTCCATGTCTATGACTTGTGAAACATAGCCATCAACTAATACATGTGCTGGTCTAATATTCAAGTGTGCTCTTACAAGAATGCCAACTAGGGACAACTTTTAGAATAACCATTCAGGTAATTGAGTTCCACAAACAATTCACATAATTGTCAATCAATACTAGTTGTCTATAATGGATATTCAAAGAACACTTTATTAATCATGGATACAATCGGAATATAATCATCCACATGATTAGCTCTAGGGCATATTCCTAACAGATAATGATGCCTGGGATGAGTACATTCAGCGTGCTCACAATCCTATATATAAGAGAGTCTCTAGATTTACCACCTCTAGAGACTTGGCTAAGATATATAATGAAAAACTACATCAGCTAAAAAATGAGGTTTTCCCTACTGTATCTTCTTTTTGTTTGACATCTGATATCTGGTCTGGTAATGCTAAAGAAGATTACATAACTGTTGTTGCTCACTATATTACTGCTGATTGGGAAATTAAAAAATCTATCATTGGCTTTAAACTAATTGAAGTAAGTCATAATGGTATAAACATTGCTGAATGTATCTCTGGTGTGCTTGTTGATTGGGGTCTGCTTGACAAATTATTTGCTGTTAGCCTTGATAATGCTTCTTTCAATACAACTGCTATGGGTATTTTGACTCCTATGCTTGATGGTTACTTGGGCTATGATGTGCATCCAACAGATAAAACAAAAAAGATATATCATGTTGTGCATCAGCGTTGTGCTTGCCATGTAATTAATTTGATTGTTAAATCTAGTTTGAAAAGGCTTAAACCTGTGATAGAGATTTTTAGAACCGCAATTAACTATCTAAATTCATCTAATCATCGCATTGCTGAATTTAAGAATTACTGCCTTGCTAAAGACATGAGGCCTCATAAATTCTGTTTGGATATGGATGTTAGATGGAACTCCACCTACCTTATGATTAAACATCTGTTGCCATATAGATCTGTCTTTTCTGTGTTCATCAATATGAGTTCTAGCTATGCACTATTGAATGAACAGCACTGGCAGATTGCTGAAAAGGTGTTGGAATTTTTGGAATTGTTCTATGATACAACTGTTGCCCTTTCTGGTGTTTACTACCCTACTAGTCCTTTGGTACTGCATCACATACTTGAGATTGCTTCCCACATGCATGAATATAAAAATGATAACAATCTTTCTGATGTTGTTGTTCCAATGAAGGCTAAATTTCTTAAGTACTGGAAAAAAAATACCACTGTTATATTCTTTTGCATTTGTTCTGGACCCAAGGGCTAAGTTGAGGGATTTGCAAAATGTTTTTGACTTGCTTGCTCAGTATAACAATATCAGTTACATTTCTTATATTGCTGATGTTAAATCTGAGTTGTATAAATTGTATGACAAATATGAATCCAAGTTTGGTGCAGCTAGGCCAGCTAGGACCACCCATCCATCTGGCCTGACATGTAAGAGGAAGCAGGCATGGGGCAAGATTTTTGGAGGATCAAGTTCTTCTAGTCCTTCAAGCTGTTCTGGATCATTTGTTGTGTCACCAGGTCTCTCTGAGCTCACTGTTTACATTGACAGTGACACTGTTGTGGCCTATGATGATGAGTTTGATGTCCTGAATTGGTGGCATGAGCATAAACTAACCTATCCAGGTCTCTCTATCTTGGCTAAAGATATTATGAGTGTCCCTGTATCAACTGTTTCTTCGGAGTCTACTTTTAGTCTTAGTGGCAGGGTCATTGAAGAGCGGCGACGTCGATTGGGGGCCGACACTGTGGAGATGCTGATCTGCACCAAGGACTGGAAGCTGGGCGAAGAGAGGGACAACATAGTGTGGTGGACAAGGAGTTAGAAGACCACTTCAAGAACCAGTTTCTTGATGAAGATTTTGGGGCTTCTACTGTGGTGAACGTAGACTAATGTAAGTGAAACAAATACTTCCTTGTACAATAACATAGCTCATCTTCTACTAAGTTACTAACCCATACTTTCTTTGTTTTAGCTCACTGTGGAGGACAAGGAGTTGCTTGAAGTCTGTCATAACAAAGGGTTGAAGTTGCTCCAAGTCCTTAGCACTTTAGCAGTGAGATGAGAGTAATCTTTGGATGAGAGTACTTTAGATGAACCTTGGCTTGTAATAACTTCAACAATTGAACCTTTTCATGAGCTGGCCGTACTCTTTTCCTTTCTAGGGTTTTATCTCATGAGGTGTGAGTTTTACCTAGAAAGGTTTTAAACGAGGCGGCATTGCACAACAGCTCATTTTAATCATTTGGTTCACACCTTGGCTTGTCTTGTCTTGTCCTTTGATTCTGTGACTTTGTGATTCTGGTCGATTAGCTAAGTATGAGTACTATGAATGACAGAATGATGAATCTGTGAATTTGAAGTTCAATCTGTTAAATTTTCAAGTATGAATGATGAATGTGAATTGAGATAAGTTGTGTTCAGTATCAATCTGGGAATTGAATTTGGAGCTGATCTTGGGTTTTTTAAATAGGGCGGGCTACGGGCTGGCCTGAAGTGCTACTGGGTTGCGTGCCCTACGGGCTGACACGACCCGTAAAACGGCCCACGGACCGTGCTTGGGCCGTCGGCCAGGCACAGTAGCATGTTTAGGCACGGCATGGAAGCACGCGGGCCATACGGGCCCGGGCCCGGCCCGTTGCTCAAGATTGCTTCCGCGAGGACGCGGGGAGGAAATCGTCCGGCCGCCATGGATGGACGCTAGCTCATGCATGCATGCATGCTGCCAGTGTGTAGTGTAGGGGCCGGCGGCGGCGAGGGCCCCACAAGGACGAAGCTGCCGGCCGGTGCAAGTAACCTGCCGGCCCCGCCCGGTTATCTCTCTCATCTCATCTCTGCGTAGTCAGCTAGCCGCCCGGCGGTGCGTGCTGCGTGACTGCGCGCTCTTTCTGGAGGGATCGATGTCGTTTCTTGCATTGGTACGGTGAAGATGAAAACTAGCTAGAGGAGCAAATAACAACAACTTCTACTGCATGCATGAGGTCTTTCCCCGTTTAGTAGTTAAAACATATATGCATTAGATGATGATTTCTCTGTTTCACTAATATAAGCAGCTTCTCTTCTATGTTGATGACGGGCTTAATTAATACCGGATATATACTAATATATGCGCGCGAGATCCCAAACTAAATGCTGATGAATTAGTCATTGAAGAGTCGTCTATACCTTTCCCAGATTCTTTACAATCACAACCACTGCTTCAAGCATCCTTTTCAAGCAAACTAACAGTACTAAGGTACTTCACCAGAACTTTCTCATCATAAGAAACAAGCATGCATGCCTAGCTAGCTAGCTTATCTGCAGGGTGGTGAGGAGACTAATAATATTTATTTACGATACTCATTAGCTGAGCTTAGCTGTGTCGAGGCTGTATAACCATGTTCTTTACACGCGCATCTAGGCTGTTCTTCCCACCCGAGATTAACTAAATGAAGGCCGGGATCAGCACTAACACTAGTTAATTAAGCTTGGGGCTTTTTGGGCACACACTACTACAGATTTACATATCACTGCCGGCCCATCACTGCCGGGTCTAACAAAACCGGCAGTGAAGGTCCTCATCACTACCGGTTCGTAATTTGAAAAATTAGAAAAGTAAATTAATTGTTTGAGGCACTAAATGAATTCAAATGAAAAAGTTGTGAACTACAAAGTTTCATAACTTTTCGAGATCTACAACTTTCATGTATAAAGTTTTTTCATCCGAGGTCGTTTACAAAAATTTGAATTTCAAATTTGACACATTCGAACGTATTTTTTGGTCACTAAACAATTTCAAATGAAAAAGTTGTGAACTACAAAGTTTCATAACTTTTCGAGATCTACAACTTTCATGTAGAAAGTTTTTCCATTCAAGGTCGTTTACAAAAATAAAATAAAAAGTCAACTCTACAGGTATATCAGTGCCGGTTTGAGCCACGAACCGGCACTGAAACTCATCATCACTGCCGGTTTGTGGCAGCCACGAACCGGCAGTGATGATGAGCTTCACTGCCGATTCATGGCTGGAACGCATCGCTGCCGGTTCGTGGCTGGAACCGACAGTGATATACCTGTACCGTTAATTTTTTTGATTTTTGTAAACTACCTCTGATGGAAAAACTTTGTAAATAAAAGTTGTATATCTCGAAAAGTTATGAAACTTTGTAGTTCACAACTTTTTCATTTGAAATCATCTTGTCATCAAAAAATAGGTTTGAATGTGTCAAATTTGAAATTCAATTTTTTATAAACGACCTCGGATGAAAAAACTTGCTACATGAAAGTTGTAGATCTCGAAAAGTTATGAAACTTTGTAGTTCACAACTTTTTCATTTGAATTAGTTTAGTGGCTCAAACAATCATTTTACACTCGGTTTAGTATAGAATATGAGAAAGGACTAACGAATTTAGACACAAGTGAGTCATGAGTGGAGTGGTAGAGGAGGTACCGCGTGAGAGTGAGGTCTATGGTTACGGGTGAGGTCTTTGGTTCGAATCCGGCCGGAGCGTGTTCGCGAAAAATGCGCGACTTGCGACGGAGACGGGCGGGTTCCTGGTGACCTCTCCCAAAATTAAGATTTTAAACCTGCACTGATTACGCTTTCTGTAGTAGTGACACTTGTCTGCATGAGATTGATGGGAGGGGCTGCTCAGGAGAGCTAGGCGGCGATACTAATCCCCATCGTCATGTGCTCGATCGATTCCCTGACATGCTCCATGCTCTCCACTTTGCTTTTGTTAATGATGCAGGGCCGTGATTAAACAAGTGGAGGCGCCCTTACTCCCGGACAAGCCACGCCCCTGCTTCCCAACCTCCAACTTATCTCCTTGGATCTGCCCAAAACTTGCATCTATCTATCGCTCATCTTAAATTGGCGGTGTCACCGAGACAGACTGCTTCAAGGTCAACAATGGAGACCGATCTTGCTTCAAGGTTTCATTAACCTTCACCATCAGAGTTTTGTTTTTCTCATGAAAGTTCCATGATATGGACTAGCACTGCCAACTGCAAGTGTTAAAACACATGGAACAGAAAACGACAGACGACGTACTGCCGCCCATGAAGTTATTGTGTTTTGGGGGTTTAAACATAATCTACTGTATGACTGACGAAGAACACGAAAACCAAGTCCTAGATTAATTAGGACCGGAGAGAAATTAGCTAGTACTACTCTTACTATACATACACAAGTTTAAAATTTCAAGCAGCCCTACTGTACTTGATCAAGCTTAGAGACCTTTGAAATTTGAATGGCGCGCGTCAACACTCTTGGATTCGATCTTTACTTGTACGGAACATGGGTTCGCACGCACCGTTTCAACTTTTACCCTTGTGAGGCACTCAGAACTCAAACTTTATCTATAAAAACTCTTTCACCTTTCCTTGAATTACGCCACTAACCATGTGACATGACCTTTTCCGCCACTAGAATAATGGTAGCTCCATATATTTCAAAGCCTATAAGCTGCTGTTGAGATAGGATGCGGGCCAAAGGAAGCGTGATTAGCCAGTAGGCAGGTCGTACGTTGCCGATGCCACGGCGAAACGTGGCGGCAATATAATGTGCTTTGCAATTTTTTTTGCTGGCCCCCTCCTCCCGTCGTCAGCCATGAGGTGAGCGACGACGACGAAGCAACCACAATTTGTTTTTGCATCCACCGTACGTACATGCATTGTTTGGTGAGTGATGTTGTGGTGGCCATTAAGCAAACGAATCAGGCGTGAGTTTAAGTAATGGCCCATGCTAATTAATCTGGCGCCAATTGGAAATTAAACACTGCTGCAAAAGATAGCTGTGGACCTGTGGTGGCGTACTTGCAGAATCTTTTCAAGATACACTACGTCAAAACGCATTTTGGTTGTCGGTCAAAATCCATTTTTTACAGCGGGCAATCGCGTCCGCTGCGATAACAAGGTCACGGTAAATGAGGCGTTTACCGTGGCGGTCGCAAGTGCCCGCTGCGAAAAACAGATTAACCGCGGCGGGCAACATAAGAAACCCGCTGCGGTTAATCATTCAAAATAAATAAATAAATAAAGAAAGAAATAAGAAAAACCCTAGAAGCCGCCGTCGTCGCTGTCGCCGGTCGCTGCGCCGCCGCGAGCTCGCGCCGCCGCGGGCTGCCTTGGGCCGCCTTGCCCCGTCCCGCGAGCCGCGCGCCCCGGGGCAGGGTGGGGAGAGCCATCGTCCCGCGTCGTGATCCGCGGGGCAGGGGAGGGGAGAGCCGCCGTCGGAGAGGAGAGCAGGAGGGCAGGAGAGGAGAGAAGAGCGGCGGCAGAGAGAGGGAGGGAGGGAGGGAGACAGAGAGAGAGGAGGGAGTGAGTGTCTAACCCTAGGTTTCCTATATATACGAAGACGGCTGGCGGGCCTATCTTGGGCCTGGTTGGCCTCGGCCTTTTACCGTGGCGGCCTTATAGGATGCCTGCTGCAGTTAATCAATTTACCGCAGCGGGCTTCTTAAGACGCCCGTCACGGTAAATAGCGTATTTTCCGTGACGGTCATCTTAAAAAGTCCACTGCGGTAAATTGATTTACCGTGACGGGCAAAAGTGTCTGTCATGAATAATAAAAAATGTCCGCTGCGATAAATCATGGGATTTACCTCAGCGGGTAACAATTAGTGTCCGCCACGGAATCCTTTTTGACAACACTGCGCAAAATCGGTTTTGACGTAGTGATATTATGTGCGTGAAAGCAGCATTTTCAGGAACCGGAGCGTATTAAGCTGCATGACATGATGCATTAGTAATGATTGAGTAATCTATATGTGTGCAGTTGCATCAACCCGAGGGAATCAACCATATACTGAATAAATTAACAACATTACTTTACTTCATTATTTTTTTAAAAAAAAGGAGCTGTATATATATTCGTCTCTTTTTTTCTAAATAAAAGGGAAGGTGTTTATTTTATTTTTGCTCAAAATTCGTGAATACACTCGATCATATCATTCTCATAGTGCGTGGTTCAAAAATAAGCGTTTCAGTGGAATACATAGACGCTCATGCACGCATGCTTGGTAAAACAGTAAAAGCTATTGGGACGGTAACACTCCAAAACCTCTAGCCCAACAACCCAACCCTAAACACTGACCATATCTAAGCGTCGTGTCGATCCTAAGGTTCACTACTTTCAGCTGCCTGGTCGTCTGATCAATAGTAGGAAAGTATAGAAGGGGGAGGAAAGGTTAGGGCATCTCAGCATTCTGCAGGACCACATCAAGTTCCTATAATACGTACATACCAACCGATGATCGAGCAAACGGATCAAACAACATGCAAAGCTTGTGGCCATAGCAAAGCCAGGCAAAAATATAAGCAAACTACAAAACCCTGAGGATAACAATGATTAATGAGGAACCTCGCTGCGGCCGCCACGCCGTGCATCAGGCACAAGGGCTACGAATCTTTCCATTTTTCCAATCCCTAAAAAGAATTACTACCTGAAACAGCCGTGATCTACAGGTGTGACACGCCTAGGTTATCAAGTCTGTGCGCAGTGTTTAATAAGTTCTTGCACGCATCAATGCATCATATGACACTTGTGCTATTTGGAAGCGTTGGCACTCTGTGTGGCTTTTGTGCAATGGTGGATCCAAGATTTTTTATAATCCTAGCCAACAGACTAGTATGCAATTCAGAAGAATTCAATACAAAATACACCGTACGCCAACAAAAAAAATACCTAGAAATTCACTAAAAAATAAATTAACCAAAAGTCGATACATATAAATTTACACAACGCCAATCATATCCGGGCCAAGTATTACTCTGTTTGGGCCAAAGAAAATTCCGAAAGTTAATAACAAGGGAATGGAATGGTACGCGGGCCAAGACCCAGCGAGAGCAGCGCGTGCAGTCTGGGCCTCCCGTGAGCTGCCTCCCCTTTCCGTTGCGTTACGTGAGCACTGAAATTGGGCCAACTCCCCCGCTTCCACGGCCCAAATGGTCCAACCATCGGCCCGATTGGCATGTTCCTTCTCCTTTCGCTGAAGCAAATCTAATGCATTTCCGCGGACGCCACAGCGTTCGTCGTCCGGCCAGGGCGCACGAGCAACCCAACCCAACCCAAAACGGCCCGGAACGATCCTGTCCGACCAGTCGGATGGGTGTCGGCCGCCGACCACCCTCCCTCCCGAACGCGACCGTGGGCCTATTTCTTCCTGCTCGCGATTTGGCCTATCTAATCCCCGCGTGCGACCATCCCACCAATCCACGAACGCGTCTTCCGTCCAGTCGGACCCCCTGTTCTCTCCTCAGTCACAACAAGATTTTCCCGGCCCACATTGGACTGCCCATGAAGCGATACTTTTCGAGTGACGGACGGGTGATGACTCACGAGTGACTACGGACGACTCCTGTACAGGTCCGTAACTTTTTGTTTCCTTCTTTCTTTGTCTGTACTTTTTCTTTTGATTTTTTTATGTTTATGTGGTATTTATTTGTTCTTTCTTTCTTTCATTTTTCTTTTTATGTTTCTTTTTCTACTGTTATACGTCATTTTTTCCTTTTCCTTCTTTCTTTCTTTTTTTATTAATTTCAAGTTTTCCTTTTTTCATTTTTGTGTATTATTTTATTTCATGATATATCGTTATTTTTATTTAATTTATTTTTATTAATATTGGTTTAATATTCAGATATTGTTTTCTTTGTTTTTTATTCTTGTAAATTTTGTAATCATGAGATTTTTTATGTATCTATCTTTGTTATTCATATAATATTCATATGATATGATATGTTCTATAGTATAGGTTGTCCGAATAGTACCATGTGATGTCCTTTTTACTTTCTTTATGGATTTTTTCCTTTGTTATTTTTTTGATTAAGTAGTTAATTTAATTTTAAATGTTTCTATGTTCTATGTGTCGGTGTTATGAACCCAGGGGATAAAGACCACCGGCTAGTAAATTTGTATATTGCGTGCTCCCTCTCCCAGACGTGATGTAAGAAGAACACAAGATTTATCCTGGTTCGGGCAAAGAAGGCCCTACGTCCAGCGGGGGAGGATGGATTGTATTATCTTGCACTGAAGTGCTCATACAGGGGTACAAACAGGTTTACACGGGGGTGCTCAGGATGAGCGGAGGCCTAGGACTAGCAGGGCTACCCTATGCGGTCGGTTGATTGCTTGAGAGGTCGATCAAGCAATCGGGTGTGTGGTGTATGCGGGTCAGAGCTGATGTCCGATACGAATGTGCCTTTGTAATGTCGATGCCCTCTCCCTCCCCTTCGTCTCTCCCGACGTCCCCTTTTATAGATCAAGGGGAGGTACGGGAGCGCAGAGTCCTAAACTGTAGCGGCGTGAGAGGCGTGTTCGTGGCGCCATGCCGGTGAAGGGACGTCGATCGCTGTAGCGGCGTGGCCTTTCCGTCCTTCCGGTGCTCCAGAGCATGGTGATGGCAGACCGGACGCTGCCGAACATCATGGCGCAGCGCGGTTGGCCTTCTGTAGACCGGTACGAGTCCCACAGTTGACGCGGGACGGATTGGACAGGAGCCATGCCGGAGTGGTTGGGGACGGTGGTCGAGCCCCCCGGTCGAGGGGGAGGGGTCGAGGCCAGCGTGACCCTGTCGTATCCCTGAAGACGCGGTCGAGGGCTGCCCTGTTCATGGCTCGAGGGGGTGCCTCTGGATTCCGTACCTGCAACGTGGCTACAGCGTCTGCGCGGTCAACGGAGGTCCAGGGCATGGGCGGTGAGTTGATGGATTTGACTGCGGTAGTGGGCGCCCATGACGTTAGGCGGGGGCAGGTAGGCGCATTGGACCCCCTTTAACCCATACCGGGAGCAGGTGAGCTGATCGAGCCTCCTGCGCGCGGGTCGTTCGTTTGACCCTCTGTCCGTCATTCGAGGGGTCGAGGAAGAGGCGGAGGCGGATGCGGAGGGGTCGTTCGTTCGACCCCCGTCTGTCAGTCGAGGTAGAGGCGGAGGGGTATCCTCTGTGTTTCCCGCAAAGGGTCGACCCACGACTGGTCCCTGTTGTCGGTGAGGGAGGCCTTCGCGTGATGGGCCTTTTCTCCATCGACTTGAATGGTTGATCGGACCCTGCCTTAAAAATGGTTGCTATGTTAAGCATTAGATTACCACACATTTAGGGTACCCCTTACCTTTGTACCCGACACTATGTTAATATACATGTGGTGTTCTATAATGTATTTTGCGATATTAATATAATACATGTGATGTTCTACATTATATGTTAGGATATTCATGTAATACTCATGAAATGTTCTAAATTATATATATTTTGGAATGTTCATGTGATATACATGTGATGTTTTGCAGTATATTTTGAAATGTTCAGGTAATTAAAATGTGATGTTCTACAATTATTTTTGAGCATCTATATAGCACTTGTGGTTTGTACATGTTCGGTTATTCTGATGTTCTTTTAAATTTTTTATACTTAAATTGTTTTCGTCTTCATTGTTTTACTTTAATTAAGTAGTTTATTTTTATTTTACTTTTATGTCACTCTTTATTGTATTCATAATTATACTTTTTTGTCTATGCATAGTGTATTTTGTGAGATGTTCTATGATGTAACATATGTTGTTTAAGTAGTATATATAGTATATTCTATAATGTATTCTCAATTGTTCTAATAATACAAATAAAATGTCCGGTGGTATATTTTTTCTTGTTCACGTAGTATCTATGGGATGTTCTACAATAGTTTTCAAATTGTTCATATAGTAGATGAAACCTAATTATTAAAGTTTAGTTTTGTTCTTTCTTTCTTTATTTTGTTATATTTAAGTTTTCTTTATTTTTTATAGTGGTTTATTTTACAATGCTTTACTTGTGTGCTATATCAGGTGGGATATTTTTCCTTGCACTTAAATGGCTTGTTAATTTTTAATAATCAAAAAAGGATCATTAGCACTAAGAGCATCTCCAACAACTTGAAAAAATTGACTTGCTAAATCTTATGGTTTGGCAAGTTGCTAAATTATTTGGCAAGTGGAAAAAACCACTCTCTCCAATAATTTGCTATTCCAACTTGCCAAACTGTTTTTTTAAAAAAAAAAGAAAAAGAAAGGAGGGAGACTGATCGCAAAAAACAAGGAAAGCGGGAGACGCGGCGTGCGCGCGTGGGAGAGGCCGGGATTCGGAGAAAAATAGGCACGCGGAGGATAATAAGTTGGATAGCAACTTGGGAATTATAGGTGCACGGAGGCCGTGAATAGCAACTTAAGAAAAATAGTAAGTTGGTTTGAGAAGTTGTTGGGGAGGAAATTTTGTGATTTTATCAAATTTATAAGGATAACAAGTTGTTTTAAGGAGTTATTAAAGATGTTCTAACCATTGTTGTGGTGTAGTGGTAAGAAACAAATTTCTAAATCAATGGATTGTAAGGTCACGTAAAGTTACTTCCTTCTTAATTTTTTTCTTTCTATTTCCTATTTCGTGCTTCCTAACGTACCGTTACATTCTTTTTATTTTTTTTTATTTCCTATTTCGTGCTTCGTAGCCTAGGTACGGTACATTCACACTACGGAGGCCTAATATCCTAGCCCCGCTCGTGTCATACATAAATAGAAGCAAGCCCACAGCTGCCCACGAATTTAGACGTCCATAAATTTGACCCACGAATTGGCCCACGAGAATAGAAGCCAGCCCACAGCTGTCAGTTGTTGAAGCGGCCAGAAATTATGTTCCTGATCGGCACAGTGCTCCGCGCCACCCTGGTCGGCTGCTAGCCGGCCCCCAGATCACCGGTGCGCCAGCACAGCTCGGCGGCGGCTGCAGAGACAACTCTGGGTCTCTGGCCGGTGGGTGAGGCCCCGTGTCTTGACATTGACAGCGACGACGTAGTACGTGTGCTGGCTGGCCGGCGTTCCGGACCTCTTGGTCTTGGGGCATGCTGTCAACCGGCACGTTCTCAACGCTGCTGATCTTAGCTGCGTACTGTTCCATTCTTGAATGTTGTGCGTGGCCCGAGTTTTCCACGCTCTTTTATTTGCTTCCCACTGTCAGCGAGGACGAGATCGGGAAACTTTGTCGATCTTGCACGCATTTCTTCATTTGGAACCATACGACGAAGTCCAGGCTGTTGCTTGAACCCCCGGGCATCTGCTCGATCTGCTCCGCCCGCTTCTCCTGAACTCCGGTAGGGCCAGCGCTGCCACACCGCCGGCCGGCGTTATTCATTGGTCGCCGTCTCCGGTACCGATGAGGACCCCCGGTGTGTGTAGTCACTGGCTCACTGCTCATTCCAGTACAGTACAGCCGGAGATAGAGATGGTGCCTGTTGCCTTTAGTTTTAGCTATATACAACAACACCACCACCACCACCCGGGACGGATTTCAATTCAGATTGCTTCACATGAGGCCGTCCTATCCTATCCTACTGTATGTGAAACAAAATAGCTGATCCATCCAAGTATCATTGCCTACTGTCTCGGCTCGGGAGTTCTGAGACCAGCTACAGCTGGCAGCTTCAGCTGGGTTCGGCATACGAGTGTGCACTTTGGATGGAGGCATGGAGCTAATGGAATGCAGTGGCAACTGGCAAGGCTAAAGCGTTCGTGTTCGTGTCACAGCTTGCCTTCTCTTTGTCTACAGCGTGTCTGGCACTGGCCACGTGTCCTCTAGCAGCACCACAAACCCAGCTATGAACTGGCTGTCTAGATCGCAACAGCCAACAGGCACGTGAATACAACTTTAGTCTATATCACATCAAAAAAATTATACTAATTTAGAGTATTAAATAAAAAAGAATTATAAAAAACTTATCACACAGTTTAAGACTAATTTGTGAAACAAAATTATTAAGTTTAATTAATTCACGATTTGATAATATGATGCTATAGTAAACATGTATAGTTGTTTTGTAATTAGATCATATTCAACAACTCCTTAAAATAGGTTGGTATTCTTATAACTTTGGTAAAATCACAAAATTGTAAATTAGATCATATTTAACAACTCCTTAAAATAGGTTGGTATTCTTATAACTTTGGTAAAATCACAAAATTCCTTCTCCAACAACTCTTTAAAACATGCTTGTATTTATCCAAACGTGTTATTCACAGGTGCCCGCGCGGAAGAAGACTGCCCCGCGCCTCGCGCTCGAGCTCCGCCCCGCGGGCGGCGACCGGGAGCCCCCCGCCGTCCCGCTCCCGCTGCAGCCTCGCGTCGACCACCTCGACGCCGGCTTGGGCGAGGCTGCCTACGTCTCCACCGCGGCCGTGCGGACAGCGCAGCCCCACCCCCGCACCTCGTGCTCGAGCTCCGCCCCACTAGCGGCGACGGCGAGGCCCCTGAGCTAGACCTCCGCCTCGCGATGGATACCTAGTGGGTGGTGGGCCTTCTTTTTTAAAAAAAGTTTGATAAGTTGGAATAACAAATTGTTGGAGAGATGACTTTTTTTTACTTGACAAATAATTTTGTAACTTGTCAAACTATAAAATTTGGTAAACCAATTTTTTCAAGTTGTTGGAGATGCTTAGTTCTTGTATTTAGCATCCGAGCCTCCGATGTGTCACGGACTGGTTACTGCTTACAAAGCCGGCCTTCCATCTAAAACCGACGTACTCGTACTCAGTAGTACTACCTCCGTCCTCAAAAGAATGTAATTCTTGTTTTTCGAGAAGTCAAACAATTTGAACTTTGACTAAATTTATATAAAAAAGTAATATAAAACTAGTATCATTAGATTAGTTATAAAATATATTTTTATAATAAAATTATTTAGAGACATAAATGTTAATAATAATTTTTAATATAAAGTTGGTCAAATATTAGCAATTTTGACCGACACGATTCTCACAATTACATTTTTTTAGGGACGGAGGTAGTAATTTGCTAGGACAGTCAGTCAAACACTGAATGGATTCTTTAAAGTGAGACAGGTCTGGCACAAACCAGCATTATTTCACATGACGTAGGGTGGAGGCGTGGAGCCAATTCATACGAAAAAAAGATTATATCTGTGCTTGTATCGGTACCAGGGTTTTTGTTTGCGAACCGGATCGGTAACCGCCGGGGCCGGTCGGGCGGTTACCGACCGGTTTGACCGGTTACCGGTCCAAACCGAACGGTTTGTATTTTAAATTCAAACCCCGCAGTGTAATCGGTTTTGGACCGGTAACCGGTCGGTTAGGGCCGGTTACCGACCGGTTTGAACGGTAACCGGTCCAAACCGCCGGGTGGCTTTTCTTTCTTGAAAAAATCAAATTTTTTTGCATGACCTTTGTGCATAATGATGTAAATAGAACACACAATTTATGTAAAATAGTGTGATACAAATGGCCAACCCCACAATAATATCATAGTGATGCACTAGCCACAAATTCACGACGGAAATAACGTAGTTCACCGTTGCAAGAACAGCAAATCGTCCATGGGAATACCTCGTGTCGTAGACACGCGAACATTATGGTCACTACTCACTGGTGTTGCATATAAGGGAAGATCCCGTTTCAGCACCCCTCCTCATACTCCGCGGTGGACATTAGAGCGATACCGCGCGACTGTAGCCCGGCCTTGTACTCTATCCATGATTGGCCCGTCCAATGAGCTGTGGTCTCCCATTCCTGCACTAACATGTTGTAGAAATCCGGGTCTTGCCATTCGTAGACCCATCTAGTGGCCGGCTGCGTGCTGATGTTAGGAACGGGGTAGGTATAACCACCACCGTACGATGTATCACTGTACGAGGAAGATGAGTACTCTGGCGTGTCGTAGCAGTCCGTCGGGCCGTACGCTCTCCTCTGCGATTCCGGTTGTCCATGGTCGCCGTCCTGAGTAGCATGTGTGAAGTCCGTCTCGCCTGCAGCCGACCATAATTAGTACTAGTGAATAGGCATAGACATTAAAAAAAAGTCTGTAACAATCCATACCTGTGAAACGAAGTCCACCAGCATCACCAGCACCACTACCACCAGCACCATCTGCAGAACCCCCAGCCCCACCACCACCACCACCAACAACAACTCCAGGGTCATCGTCACCACTATGACCGTCTCCACTGTCAGTTGCTGAGCTGTTGTGATCGGACTCCTGGTACCGTGGACTTTGCTCACCCTCCTCGCCATCATCTGTCGAATCATCGCTGGTGACAGGTTGTTGCACTCGCTTTCCCTTTTTTTTCTGGCTAGGTCCCGTCTGGTATTTTCTTTTCCCAAGATGCGTGTCACCCACATGTCTACGGACCCAATCACTGATGGGCCCAAGATCGTCGGGGTCCACTTGGTCTCTGTCATCACAAAGAATGAATCATATTATTAAAAGTATGGTTCGTTAGTGGCTAACAAAGTACATCAACGTACCTCACGATATGGGACGGAAGAGGGATATCCGTTTCTTCATCCTCTTCGTCGAGAACTGGAGCCTGGTTGGATCTGTCATACTCCATCCAGTCTCGAACCAGATTATCCCTTTCGTAAAAGGATATCTGCGTGAACTGGTCAGTGAAGTCTTCTTCCTCATGCCTAGGTGGTCCGGATGCATCCGCGAGTCGCAGCCGAAGGTTGTAGTTCACATACACTAGCTTGTTCAGTTTTTTGTGGGACAAGCGATTCCGAACCTTCGTGTGCACCAAAGCAAATGTACTCCAGTTGCGCTCGCATCCACTGGAGGATACACACTGTGCAACAAGCCTCAGCGTAAGTTTTTGCAGATTTGGAGTGCTCCTACCGAACAGCATCCACCATTGAGCTGCAAGTGGAACCCATTATGTTAGGTACACGCTGAAAAAGACAAAAAAAAAATGAGTTCAAAAGTACTCTTACATGGGGTTGTCTTGGGGTCCGAGGCCATTTTAATGGCCAGCTCGCTGCCAAACTCCCCAAGGTGTATGCGGAATGATTCTGCCTCCTGTAATGCCAAGACAGCGGAGTGCACATCCGTCATTTTCCCAAATGCTTCCTTGAGGCCAGCAAACATGGCCGGAGTTAGATTGTAACGGTATACAAGCCTTGGGTTGAGTACAGCAGCTGCAACATACGATGCACGACAAATTAGCAAATGGTAAATACTCAATATGTAGAGACTGCTATTTTAACAATGGTTGTGATCGCACCTGGGCCCACATCCGTGCCTTGGTACACGTCCGCAATCCTGGCATCCATGATATCCTTGTACTCATGCCATGTTGAGACATTTGTTGCAAAGAACTTCTCCATCTCATTTTTGCACTGTTGGAAGTTGTAGACAACCTCACACAGGTTAGGTCGCCTATCCTGATCAGCGAACCGAAGGAACCTGTAAATTGGTGCCACTGAATCGATGATGTATTTGAGTGTGTCCCACCACTGTATGCTCGACAGCCTTGCGTGAGCAAAATGACCTTCCTCGGATTTTCCCCACCTGCTATGCAAGAACTCGGAAGATCCCATCCACTGCATAAAACGATCACGCTTCCGATGGAAGCTCTCCATGAACATGTAGTTGGTCCCAAACCTAGTGGCATTCCATTTGACCAACTCACCACCAATGGCTTCCCTCATCATTGCATTCAACTGGCCATGGTTGTGCAGCCAAGCTGAAATGCGCTTGCATGTTGAGATCATACCTGCATGCTCCGCCCTTTTACCAATGTCCTTCAGCATCAGGTTGATGGTGTGTGCAAGGCAAGGTGTCCAAACAATATGCTTGTACTCCTCGTTCAATCTGTGGCATGCTCTCTTGAAGTTGGCGCCATTGTCCGTGACGATATGCACGACATGCTCAGCACCTATCTCGTCAACCACCTTGCGAATCAGCTGCACAAGTAGGCACAACATTTAGTGGAACCGAGAAAACATAGTGCATGTGAACTGGCATAATATTTTGGACGTACCCCCAGCAAATAAGATGAATCTTGGCTCCTGCCCGTCGCATCAACTGACTTGTGGAACCACATGACGCCATTGCAATAGATCAAAAAATTGATGACGTTCATTCTTGTCTGGCCCGTCCACGAATCACACATCAACGTGACCCCAAACAAGGGCTACTCCTCCCGAAACTTTGCGTACCGCATCTGCAGGTCCTCGTTATGATCGAGGTACTTCCCGTCTATATCCTTTCCACTGGGCGACGCGATGCCTTCACCTGCAATCGTAAGCGAATCATGAGAATAGAGAAATATACGTAATGAATTGAAGTCTCCAGGTATATGTACTTACCCCACTTCTGCGTCTCCCTGACCGCACTAACAAAGTACGGATTGTCCGCCTGTCTCCCGGGGATTCCTGCAGTATGGAAAAACTTTCACCAAGCTTTCCCAATTGCGTCCTTCGCGTTCCTTCCCCTCTGCGTCCATGGCCCTGTATCAATCCGTGTCTGCTGGAGTCCAGCCCTCGTACCCGCTGCCAAGTTGTAGTCCTCCACCACCGCAGGGGTCTGCCTCTGTGAGCTAGACCTCCGAAACATCCTCTGCAAAGGATTGCCCCCCTGCGAAGCAGTACCACTACCACTGCCACCTCCACGCTCGTAAGCGCCTCCTCTCCGCTGCACCCCCTCCTGGTACTCATATTCTGCTCTGGACTGATTCATGGCTGCCTGCAACTGAGCCTCGTACTCGTCATTGTCAAGGGGGTGGTTGCCCTTCGCTGCAGCAGCCTCTCGTGCAACCCTTTGCCGAGAGCGGTCACTAGTTGCCTGCCTAGTTCTGTCGAGATCCTACTGAAAGTACTCTCGGACGTCTCTGGGCACCTTGCTGCAGTGGACCACCTGCGTCCCGCGCGCAGCCAAATGCTGCTTGAATCGGGAAGCACCACCCCCGGCTTTTTGTTTAAGACAGTAGTTGCATTTCCAACCGGGAGTAAGATTCTCACCATGCTCCCATACCACGTCTCTGCGGTCTCTCGGCATCTCCTGCACAAATGGACAACACAAACAAATCCAACACATGCATCAAATCATACCGCAAATATATAGCAATACAACAAATATATTTTATAAAGAATCTAATGGTACTTATTTACTATACTAAATACTAAAATCTTAGTATATAAACTCAGCTAAATTTAAGACTATTTGATTCAGCACTATTTAAGAATAATATCATCTTTAGGACGGAGCGAGTACTATATTTATTAAAAAAATAGTTTTCAAGGATGCACCTTTTGTTTACCTTAACATATTTCATGGGAATTACATCATGTGTCAATATTGACCCGTATTAAATCCTAAATCCTATATCAATAAAATCCTAAATCCTAAATCCTACATACATCCTAAAGCAAATCCAACCGCAAATCCTAAATCCTAAACCAAATAAACCTAACTCCTAGATACATCCTAAGTCAAATTCTACCTAAATCCTACAATAAATATTTTCTGCATCATATACTCCATCAATACTACATCTTAGAACTAAATCCTACAACTAAAGCAACTACAAATGCAAAGAAATGAAAAAAACAAAAAAAAGACTTACCGAGCCAACCGAGCGGTTACCGAACGCAACGGTTGGTAACCGACCCTGTCCGAACGGTAACCGCCGGGGGGAGGACTCGGAGGCGCGCGGTCGGTAACCGACCAAAATCCCTCGGTAACCAACTCCGACCGAGCGGTTACCGAGGCTCGGCGGCGGTCCAGGCGGCGCGCGGGCGGGTGGGAGCGAGTGCGGGGCGGATAGGGTTCGGGGGGCGGCCGGGATCCCCCCCCCCCCCGACAGCTCTTTAAATAGGAGGCGGTAGGAGCGATTGGGCCGCGTGGGCCCTTAACGGGCCTCACGGTTTTTTTCTTTTTTCTTTTTTTTTCAAACTTAAACACGTCCAAAAAAAATAGCAAACTAACTCCAATTTGAAATTTTTTACACCATTGGACTCTATAAATCGTGAACTATTTTTAGGAATTTTTTCAGAATTTTTTTTTTAAAAAAATCAAATTTGAAATTTGAATTCAAACCGGTACCGAAACCGAACCGGTCCCGACCGGTTTGTCGGTTACCGAATGGTTACCGAACGGTTACCGCGATTTTGAAAACCACTCCCGCTCCCGCTCCCGCTGCAGCCTCGCGTCGACCACCTCGACGCCGGCTTGGGCGAGGCTGCCTACGTCTCCACCGCGGCCGTGCGGACAGCGCAGCCCCACCCCCGCACCTCGTGCTCGAGCTCCGCCCCACTAGCGGCGACGGCGAGGCCCCTGCGCTAGACCTCCGCCTCGCGATGGATACCTAGTGGGTGGTGGGCCTTCTTTTTTAAAAAAAAGTTTGATAAGTTGGAATAACAAATTGTTGGAGAGATGACTTTTTTCTACTTGACAAATAATTTTGTAACTTGTCAAACTATAAAATTTGGTAAACCAATTTTTTCAAGTTGTTGGAGATGCTTAGTTCTTGTATTTAGCATCCGAGCCTCCGATGTGTCACGGACTGGTTACTGCTTACAAAGCCGGCCTTCCATCTAAAACCGACGTACTCGTACTCAGTAGTACTACCTCCGTCCTCAAAAGAATGTAATTCTTGTTTTTCGAGAAGTCAAACAATTTGAACTTTGACTAAATTTATATAAAAAAGTAATATAAAACTAGTATCATTAGATTAGTTATAAAAATATTTTTTATAATAAAATTATTTAGAGACATAAATGTTAATAATAATTTTTAATATAAAGTTGGTCAAATATTAGCAATTTTGACCGGCACGATTCTCACAATTACATTCTTTTAGGGACGGAGGTAGTAATTTGCTAGGACAGTCAGTCAAACACTGAATGGATTCTTTAAAGTGAGACAGGTCTGGCACAAACCAGCATTATTTCACATGACGTAGGGTGGAGGCGTGGAGCCAATTCATACGAAAAAAAAGATTATATCTGTGCTTGTATCGGTACAGCACTGATTTTTTTTTATTTAGCACTGTCCCGTGCCGGTTCGTTCAAGAAAGAAAAAACAAACACCAAACTTTTTTTATAAGACTGTTGTATCTTTTTCGATGAGGATGTATCGAAAAGTTTGTGAATCATCTGTCACATTGTGTATCCTGACTGACTCCTGAGCTGCACGCACCCTTTTTCTAGCAAAAGTGTGGGCACCTACCAAATATCATTCCTTTTAGTTCCGAATAAAATCCTCCAGCGGAGATAGGTCACTTCACCAATCAATAACATAATGATGATGCTTAGCTACCAAATTCCAGATTCAGATGAGGCTACCCTCTGCTATGCTACACTGCCATGTGGAATGTAGGCTGCTTGACGCTGATGAACTCGACAAATTATTTCTCCAAACGCACTTGACAAGTGGTCCGACGCACCACAGGACTATTTGACAAGTGGTCCGACGCTTAGGTCCGAAGCTACGTGCTTTCCTGCAGATTTTCGGCGAGACCACAGGACCACTCGCTATGGTCCGGTGCTATGGTCCGGTGGGTGGACGGAAAAATCAGCAACCCAGTGAGCACCCGAGCTCCGGACAAGTGGTCCGACGGTACCACAGGACCAATGAAAGTGGTCCGGTGGTATGATCCGGTGCTAAGGGATGTACTGCTAGAAACTGGGAAGACCACCGGACCAATGGGCTATGGTCCGGAGCCTGTGTCAAGTGGTCCGACGCCTGGTCCGGCACTCACGAACAGAGCGCAGAAAACCCGCGAAAACCGATTTCACTCCGCCAAATCTTTCCAAAACTCAACCAAATGAACTCCAATTGCAACCAAACTTTGTAAGTATGATCCTTGTACAGCTGGGGATCTATCCTGAACAAATCATCGCTCAATTTGGAGAGTATAAACGGGAACACACGGATTTGAGGGAGAAGAGAGCAAAACGAAGAACGCTGCAAAGAAATCGCCCAATCTACGCACTCGTGAGGTTTGAGGAGAATTCCTTCGGTGCAAAGATGCTCCTCACGAATACGAACAACTTGGTTCAAACGGATTTGCAGGATCTACTCCCCACAAAGAGAAATAATCTCGGGAAAAATAGGGAGCAAAAACAAAACGCTAAGAACACAAGCAAAACGGGGACACGATTAAGAAAGCGAAGCCACCATGGCTTAAGGAGGTTACGGCCTCTGATTCCTCGCAACAAACTCAAGTTCTTACAGAGGTTGTTGAAATCAACCTAGGGATCTCATGAACTAGAGAGAGGGTAGAGAGAGAGTTGGGGCAAATGATTAGGGTTCAAGAGATAGGATGAGGGATACCCCTTCACCCCCTATTTATCGGGCTTTGGCTATTTCCCAAAGAACCCCCTAGATACATGAGTGAACTACCTAGCCTAAGCATTGCAGTCCAAGCTCCGGAAAATATCTCCCGCATTTTGAATGGACGACCCCGCTTCCTGCCAGGAGTTGTCGTCGCCTCGACGCAACCTCCAGGATTCCGCCACGTGCCATCCCCCCTTCCTCGGATGCTCCGCCTGGGTTTTGAGGCCCAAACCCGCGAAACCCGCCACCGGTAGCTTTCGGCTCAACTACCGAACCCCGAGTTTTGAGGCCCAAACCACCAAACCGCTCGACTCGTGCCGCCTCGTCCTCGCCCGATCCAGCTCCGAGTCCCCTGAGCCTCCTGCTCGACTCGCTCGCTGACCGTCTTGACTTGGCCAACACGGTCTACCTCCATGTCTTGTCGCGCTCGCCGGTGCCAAGTACTAGCCACCACAGCTAGTCCGCCGGCGCCCATGGTCCCTCAGCCCGAGCCCCGCTTCCGCCCTTCACCGCTCTCAGTCCATCGGCACGGCAAGCCTCTACTCAACCTTCTTCACGCCATTGACCACCGTCACTAGGCATAGTATCTGTACACCACAAGCCGATAGACAGGCACACATTTGCTTTCACAAAGATTAGTAGTAAGCCACTCAAACTGAAATTCTCAAGTGTTGGGCAATCACTCATCACAAAACTGAACATACATGGGTACTTATCCACCATGTGTTCGCAATCTCCCCCTTGATGAGTGCATTGTCAACACAAGTGCATTTCAGATTTGAGCCACAAGGTAAAGTTCTCCAAATGACCAAAAGCTAAGAAAGCCAAAACAGGGTCACTTGAGAGAAGCAAAACGCATCCAAAACTTGGTTCCCAAAGACATGGACAAAGGCTCAACGCAACCAAGCAAAACAAAACTAGCCCTCAAGAAGAGGCAGAAACGGGCTCAACACCGCAAGCAAGCCAAAGATACCAAACACCTTAAGGCAAGAAATTCTTCAAGATACCAATTAACGTACATGAAACTCAAAATGCCAATCGAAAACTGTCGGAGCCAAAACACAAGCTAGACCCTCCAGAGGAGGCAAAGGCTCAACAAATCTAGCAAAAGCTCCACCTGGGCGAAAGCATACACAAGATACCAAAAAAAAGTGAAAAGAGTCATATTTTCCCTTTGAACACATATCTCTCCCCCATGCTTTCTTCCCACAATGCACACTCCCCCCTTTAAGTGTAGATGGAGTGAAATGCACATCTCTCCCCCTTGTTGACACATGAATCTCATCAAAGCTCAAAACTCAAGAACCGACCACAAATGCCATGATATGCAAAATTAGTGCAACAAGCTTCATACATAGAGCTAAGACAATGAAAGGATGCTCTAAGTGATGTGATCCTGTGAGAATAGGAAAAGCTCTACGTGCCCAACTAAGACTCAGGTTGAGCTAAAGATCACTTTAGAAGCTAAAATAGAGAAGATTACATGTGTGAGTAAGGAATGGGTATCACCTCCTAGAGACAACTAGACATGGCAAACAAGATAGGATCTAACTCAAAGCAATCTCATGTATAGAAAGTAAAACTATCCCTAGCAAAGTTCATACAACAAGCCAATGACCCAACTGAATGAATTTTTCAGAGTTTTGCAGCCAAAATTCAGTTTTAGTCACATTACAAGTTGTATGTGAGTGGTTGTATGCAAAGTGATGCCACTGCTTACCATCCGGACGAAGTCAAAGGACTTAACACACCGGTTTTGGTCATACACGATACCGCTCAAGTATCAACCCATATGGGAAGCAGTCTTGAACACACGGTGAAGTGCTCACAATGCAAACCCAACTCGATCTTTCCAATTCACAAAACAGAGAGCAATTTCATTTTATCTCAATTTTAAGCATGGTACTCAATGGAAGTGAATGAAACAGTGAAGAGCCATAGTTACAAGCTATATATAAGGCAGCCAAGAAGGATCTTCAAAAGCCTACACATGCTAGTGCCATTTCAGAGGTGACATGGGGACTTAATTTCAGTTTTAAAGCTTTTCTAACTTAGCTTTATTGCATATCAAGAGATCAAAGAGAGTCTAAGTTAGGCAACACCATAGACACATAAAGCACCTCAAACAGAGCATAGATTCATTATATCGTCTATATGTATGAAGCTTAAAATGAACTAAGTCACAAATGCAAATGAGATGCAAAATACAATGACACCAATTAACAACTAAAAAGACACCAATAGAAAGAAAGAGAAAGAAAAGGCAAATAAGAACCAAAAGAACTATGATACACAAAGTTTTCCTCCTCTAAAAGGAAAGCAAACACCCAACTCGCCCCGAAGACGAGAAAACACAGCTTGATCGAGAGGTTTTGTGAGAATATCCGCAAGCTGGTTTTGGGTCTCGACATGCCGGAGGTCAATGTTTCCCTTCTCATAGTGATCTCTCAGAAAATGAAATCGAACATCAATGTGCTTGGTCTTAGAATGAAGCACAGGGTTTTCGGCCACACTAATGGCACTCGTGCTATCACACAACAGAGGCACTTTAGTAAGCTCAAGACCAAAATCCTTCAAAGTCGCAATCATCCAAAGCAACTGAGAGCAACAGCTAGCCGCGGCAATGTACTCAGCTTCGCACGTCGACTGTGCCACGCTAGACTGTTTGCAAGAAGACCAAGATACAAGAGAAGACCCGAGAAATTGGCAAGTCCCTGAAGTGGACTTCCGATCAAGACGACAACCGGCAAAATCCGCATCTGAATAACCACAAAGACCAAGAGAGGAAGAGGCGGAAAACCATAAACCAAACTCAGGAGTGAAGCGCAAGTATCTCATGATGCGTTTCACCGCCTGCTTGTGCGAAGTTCGTGGGGATGCCTGAAAGCGCGCACACAAGCAGACGACGAAATGAATGTCCGGCCAAGTCGCTGTCAAGTACAGAAGCGACCCGATCATGCTTCGGTACTCCGTCTGATCCACCGCCTCTCCTTCCTCGTCTGCATCCAAGGCAGTCGTGGTTGACATGGGTGTCGAGAGAGGTTTTGCCTCGCCCATGTCAAACTTCTTCAGGATGTCCTTCGTGTACTTGCCTTGGTGCACAAACGTCCCTTCCCGGGTTTGCTTGATCTGCAACCCGAGAAAGAAGGTCAGCTCTCCCATCATACTCATCTCAAATTCTCTGCTCATAAGATCTACAAACTTGGCAACAAGAGCATGAGAAGAACCACCAAAGATGATATCATCCACGTAAATCTGGACTAGGAGAGTGTCTTTGCCTTGCTTGAGGAGAAAAAGCGTCTTATCGACCGATCCCATTTTAAAACCCTTAGCAAGCAAGAACGTTTTCAACCTATCATACCATGCTCTAGGGGCTTGTTTCAAACCATACAAGGCTTTGTGAAGTTTAAAAACATGGTTTGGAAACTTGGGATTTTCGAAACTGGGAGGTTGTCTAACATACACTTCCTCCTCTATGTAGCCGTTTAGGAAAGCACTTTTAACATCCATTTGAAAAAGTTTAAAACCCTTAGAAGCCGCAAAAGCTAGAAGGATTCTAATGGCTTCTAAACGAGTTACGGGAGCAAAGGTTTCCTCATAGTCTATTCCCTCCTTTTGACAAAATCCTTGCGCTACCAACCTAGCCTTGTTACGCACTACCACCCCATCTTCACTTTGTTTGTTCTTGAAAACCCACTTGGTTCCTATAGGGTGGTAACTTGGTGGTGGTGGCACTAAGACCCAAACACGGTTTCGCTCAAAGTTTTCTAACTCCTCATGCATGGCATTAACCCAATCCGGATCCATCAATGCGTGTCCAACATCTTGGGGCTCAAAAGACGCGACAAAAGCCGAATGAGCAAAATGAGAGATACGATATGACCTGGAGCGTGTGGTACGCTCGTTGATGTCGCCGATCATAGTCTGAGGAGGGTGGCGATGCTGAATGTGTAGCGGCGCCTCACGTGAAGAAGTAGCCTCCCCCTCGACATCAGCTGGAGTTCCCTCAGGTGCAACGGGCACGGACTGAGGAAGTTGCTCGAATGGTCCCCAAGTCGAAGAAGTAGAGGGGTCGGGGCCGTGATCTGAAGTAGACGTCACAGGGTCGACTGGGGCAGCCGGTGGAGTCGGCTCGGGATCACCCCAATCGGCGTCGTCCCGCTCCTCCTCCACAAAGATGCTAGTGTTCACCTCATCATCACCTGCAAGCTCAAAAGTAGTGGAAACACAGGGCATAGTCTCATCGAAGGTAATCTCACAAGTCTCCATCACTCGGTTAGTTTCAAGGTTAAGAGCATGATAAGCACGAGAGTGAGTAGAATAACCAAGAAAGATACCGTCAGAAGACCGTAATTCAAATTTGTCCAACTTACCGCCATTTTTGAGAATGAAAAACTTGCACCCAAACACCCGTAGGTGACTTACCTTGGGTGGTCTCCCAAATCGCAACTCATAAGAAGTCTTCTTCTTGAAAGCTCGGAGAAAAATGCAATTGGAAACATAGCAAGCAGAATTAATCGCTTCGGCCTAATACCTCCTAGGAGTCCTATCCTCATTGAGCATCGTTCTAGCCATCTCAACAAGGGTCCGATTTTTACGCTCAACAACACCATTCTGCTGGGGAGTGTAAGGAGAGAAAAATTGGTGATCCAAACCCAAAGAAGAGCAAAGAGATGCAAATTGAGCATTCTTGAATTCTGTGCCATTGTCACTGCGAATAGCTCTCATGGCATGCTTAGGTAGCTCATTTTGTAATCTCAAAATCAGATCACGCACATGCATAAAAGCCTCATCCTTACTCTCCAAAAAGAACACCCAAGAGTACCTCGAGTAGTCATCAACGACTACAACCACATACCACTTCCCTCCTTCCGACCTAACCCGAGCTGGACCAACTGTGTCCATGTGTAAGAGCTCGCCGGGTTGTGAGGTCAAAATTTGAGTTACGGGAGGATGGGAAGCAGCAACCATCTTGCCATGTCTGCAAGGATGGCAAACCAAATCTTTCTCGAACTTCAGCTTTGGCAATCCTTGGATAAGGTCCATTGAGCTAAGCCTTGCAAGCAAGTCAAAACTCAAATGTCCCAATCTCCTATGCCACTTCCAAAGCTCGGAAGAAGAACCGGCAAGAAGACAACGAGAAGGTCTGGAAGAGATAGAAAAATTCGCACGAAAAACCTTCCCGAAGGGTAAAATCCGGCAAACAAGCTCACCACGAGAGTCCAAAATCCGAGACAAGTTGGGCTTAAAGCTCACTTCAAAACCGTCTTCAAGGAGTTGCGAAACCGAGAGAAGGTTAAAATGCAAATTCGCAACCAAAGCAACATCCTTGAGGACAAAAGACGAGTTGACTCGGATCGACCCCCGGGACACAACCTTACCTTTACTCTTATCCCCGAAAGTGATGTACTCGATGTGGCGCACGAGGTCGAGGCTGGAGAACCACTTGGCACTTCCGGTCATATGGCGTGAACATCCGGAATCCACAAGACAAGTCTCCTCCAGTCCTCCTTCCTACATCAATAAAAAAGACATAGGGTGAGAAAACGGACCAACACTGGGGTTAGTAAACTGTGAAGGATACCAGTGTTGTCCCACTTGCCCAAAGAATGGGTTAGGAGAAAAACCAAACATCTCCTGCCCCATGGGAGGATAGCGATCACCACGATAGGGAAAACATGGTCCGCTAAAGAAGGGAGGAGTAAAGCCACCGCCACGAGGCCCGTAGTCGTAAGGATCACGACCGGTACCCCGCCGGGCACGACCACCACGTGGTCTCGCCTCCTGAGGCCCAGCACCTTGAGTCATTGTACCTCTAGGCCTAGAAGTGCGCCTCTGAACTTCCGGTTCACGCACCCCAACTCGTGGGTGGTACATGTCCCGGTTGTTCAACTCAACCTGCCTCCGATCATCTCTCTTTCTCCTATAGCAAAACTCAGCCAAGTGCTCATCCCGCTCACAATACTCACAATGGTACTTCACCACACTCTTGGTAGGCACTCTCTTGTTGGGTTGGGTGGCTCTAGCTTTCTTAGGAAGGGGATCACTAGAGATGTCTGGCAGTGTGTCAAGTGAGTTGCGAAGGTGGTTCGGTTTGGCAATCCACACTTGCTTCTGTAGAGTGGTTTTGGGTGGCTCTTCAAACACACCATCTCTCACAGGAAACTTGGAGGGGTCGGTAGGCTTAGGTGGAGTGATCTTGATAAGCTTGGGTGTTGTGGTGAGTTTCTCATTCTCGCTCAAACCACTGCACTCAGCGATCTTACCGAACAAGCTATCGTCCTTCCCACCTATAGCAAAGCCTACTCCTGTGCTGCCAGCCCTTTTGCATTGGCTAAGCATCATCCCCAACTGCGGCTCTCGGCAAGACACTCAGCTCAAGATGGACCGAAGGTATGTGTTTTCTTCCTCGGTACGCATCTTGTCGTGTCTGTACGATGCGATCTCAAGCTCCAAAGCCTCAAAGCGATCCGACTCTCTAGTGCTATCTGAGCTGACCTTCTCTAACACAGCGATCCTAGCATCCTTCTGTGTCAGCTCAGAACGCAAGCCTAAGCAAGACTTGCACGCACCAAGTAAGCTAGGCCTAGCCTTCAGCTCACTGACCTTCTCAAGTAGAGTGCCATACTTGTCCTGGAGAGTGACAAGATCAGACATGTGAATGGCACAAGCATCACACTCTACCTCCTCAGTAACCACCACTTGTGCCTTAGCAAACTCTAACTCATGAAGCGTGCTAAGGTACTTTGCCTTAAAATCGTTCCTCTCACAAGCGGCACGCTTGAGCAAAGCATCCTCACTAAGCAAGGTGTCGTTCAGAGACTCAAGCTCGAGAGAGAGGGATTCGATGGTGGGTGATACCTCGGGTGTGTCGAAGTCATAGTCGGAGTCATCATTGCTCTTGCCGACCTTGCCTTCTTCAATCGCCATGGTGCAAAAGCCACCGTGCTTGGCGTTGGCGTAGAAGCAGAGGCCGTTGAGCTTGTCCTCAACCTTTCCCTTCGACTCATCGTCGCTTGAGGAAGAGCCCCCGTCGGAGGAGGCATCGATGTCGCTGAGGGAGGCGAGGAAGGCTTGGTGCTTGGCCTTTACCTTGTCAATCACCTTCTTGAAGGACCTTCGTTTGTAGTCGTCCTTGGCCTTGTGCTTGTCCTCGAAGCGGTGCTCGCGTTTGTCCTTGCGCTTGGTGAAGTCACCCGCAGCTTTCTTGGGGCAGTTTGCGATGAAGTGATCCTCATCACCACAATGGTAGCACCCCTTGGCCAAGCCACCACGTCGTCGGTTCAAACCGTTGTTGTGAAACCGTGAGAACTTAGTGATGACCAAGGACAGCTCATCATCTCCAAGCGCCTCCACTTGTTCCTCTGTCACAGACATCAAAGACAAATCGAACGAAGAGTGTGAAGGGTTAGAGGAAGAAGAAGACACACCGTCGGGGCCGGAAACCAACGCCATGGATGGGTTCGACGGGTTCTCAAGCTTGGCCCGAGTCTGGTGGTCAATCTCCGAGGACTTGAGCTTGTTGAACAGCTCGTCCACGGTCAGGGCATCATAGCCCGGTGACTCCTGAATGGTAGCCACCTTCATCTCCCACACCTTCCGATCAAGAGCATGCAAAAGCTTGATATCCATCTCATGATCATCATAAGGCAAGTTGGCTCGATTAGCACGCATCTTGTTGACGATAGATTGGAAGCGAGTGAACATCCCGTCAACAGATTCGCCGTCCAACTGAACGAAGTTCTCGTACTCCCTACGGTACGTATCGAAGAGTCTGGACTTGATCTGAGGGTTGCCCTCATGATATCGCACAAGTGTTTGCCAGATCTCTCGTGCCGTAGTGAGACTCGAAACCCGCTCAAACTCAGGAAGAGATAAACTTGAGAAGAGGATGCTACGGGCTCTTGCGTTCGATGCATGTTGCGTGATTTGTAGCTCATTGATCCGAGCACCAAGAACCACATAGTCCGCATTCTCACAAATCTCCCAAATTTTCGAATCAAGCCCTTGAAGGTAAGCGGATATGCGCACCTTCCAATAGGCGAAATTCGTTCCATCGAAAAACGGAGGTTTGCCAACACCTCGCTCCATGTCGCCTTCGCGGATCAAGAACCATATAAGGTGAAATTATCCTTAACCGGCTCTGATACCAATTGAAGGACCGAGAACGGCGACCAGAGGGGTGTGAATGGGAGCCTCAAATTTCTTTCGAAATATTCGGGCCACTCTTCCCAAAAACAACCCCAGCAAGCAAGCTTACTCACCCAGCAAGATCATGACCCTAGAGAAGGTGGATACCTTTGGTGATGACCAAGATGTACAACGGATCTTCCGGAAACCAAGAAACTCAAAACCGAGACACCGAAAGTGAAGCTCTCAACCCTAGAGAGAGGAGAAGAGGGCTCACCTAGAAAATACTTATGAGAACTGGTCTCACAAGTG
This sequence comes from Microstegium vimineum, assembly GCA_022036555.1. Classification (NCBI taxonomy): domain Eukaryota; kingdom Viridiplantae; phylum Streptophyta; class Magnoliopsida; order Poales; family Poaceae; genus Microstegium; species Microstegium vimineum. The sequence goes on from CM039141.1 coordinate 13,535,735, forward strand.
CTTCATCAAGTTTCCTACGTGATTACGAAACCAACGCAACAAACGGAACTCAATTCGGAGTCCGGACGGAGGAGAAACAACCAAAACAGCAAACAACAGTGACCACACGATTACTTGACAAGTGGTCCAACGCACCACAAGACTACTTGACAAGTGGTCCGACGCTTAGGTCCGAAGCTAGGTGCTTCCCTGCAGATTTTTGGCGAGACCACAGGACCACTCGCTATGGTCCGGTGGGTGGTCCGGAGGGTAGTCTGACGGAAAAATCAGCAACCCAGTGAGCACCCGAGCTCCGGACAAGTGGTCCGACGGTACCACAGGACCAATGAAAGTGGTCCGGTGGTATGTTCCGGTGCTTAGGGATGTACTGCTGGAAACTGGGAAGACCACCAGACCAATAGGCTATGGTCCGGAGCCTGTGCCAAGTGGTTCGACGCCTGGTCCGGCGCTCACGAACAGAGCGCAGAAAACCCGCGAAAACCGATTTCACTCCGCCAAATCTTTCCAAAACTCAACCAAATGAACTCCAACTGCAACCAAACTTTGTAAGCATGATCCTTGTACAGCTGGGGATCTATCCCGAAGAAATCATCGCTCAATTTGGAGAGCATAAATGGGAACACACAGATTTGGGGGAGAAGAGAGCAAAACGAAGAACGCTGCAAAGAAATCGCCCGATCTACGCACTCGTGAGGTTTGAGGAGAATTCCTTCGGTGCAAAGATGCTCCTCACGAATACGAACAACTTGGTTCAAACGGATTTGCAGGATCTACTCCCCACAAAGAGAAATCATCTCGGAAAAAATAGGGAGCAAAAACAAAACGCAAAGAACACAAGCAAAACGGGGACACGATCAAGAAAGCGAAGCCACCATGGCTTACGGAGGTTACGGCCTATGATTCCTCGCAACAAACTCAAGTTCTTACAGAGGTTGGTGAAATCAACCTAGGGATCTCATGAACTAGAGAGAGGGTAGAGAGAGAGAGTTGGGGCAAATGATTAGGGTTCAAGAGATAGGATGAGGGATACCCCTTCACCCCCTATTTATCGGGTTTTGGCTATTTCCCAAAGACCCCCCTAGATACATGAGTGAACTACCTAGCCTAAGCATTGCAGTCCAAGCTCCGGAAAATATCTCCTGCATTTTGAATGGACGGCCCCGCTTCCTACCAGGAGTTGTCGTCGCCTCGACGCAACCTTCAGGATTCCGCCACGTGCCATCCCCGCTTCCTCGGAAGCTCCGCCTGGGTTTTGAGGCCCAAACCCGCGAAACCCGCCACCGGTAGCTTTCGGCTCAACTACTGAACCCCGAGTTTTGAGGCCCAAACTCGGAAACCGTCCTCCGATGGTTTTGAGGCCCAAACCACCAAACCGCTCGACTCGTGCCGCCTCGTTCTCGCCCGACCCAGCTCCGAGTCCCCTGAGCCTCCTGCTCGACTCGCTCGCTGACCGTCTTGACTTGGCCAACACGGTCTACCTCCATGTCTTGTCGCGCTCGCCGGTGCCAAGTACTAGCCACCACAGCTAGTCCGCCGGCGCCCATGGTCCCTCAGCCCGAGCCCCGCTTCCGCCCTTCACCGCTCTCAGTCCATCGACACGGCAAGCCTCTACTCACCTTCTTCACGCCATTGACCACCGTCACTAGGCATAGTATCTGTACACCACAAGCCGATAGACAGGCACACATTTGTTTTCACAAAGATTAGTAGTAAGCCACTCAAACTGAAATTCTCAAGTGTTGGGTAATCACTCATCACAAAACTGAACATACATGGGTACTTATCCACCATGTGTTCACATACAGGATATCTAGCATGACCTGGATAAGGGGACACTGGCAATACCTTTCCGAAATAAAGTAGGCCACCGTTGATCGAGTAATAATAAATGCTGAGTATAAACGCATCTCATGATGGAGCAAATGTATACGCAACTGTTCAGTTCAGATATTTTTTAGCTATCCATCGTGTTGCATTCTGCAACTCAGCGGCAAAAGCATGATCCATCCGAATGACCATTAAATAAATATATGGTTTAGACTACCCTTTTTTTTTGCGAACAGTACAATGTATCTAGAGATGGCATGTAGTTGTCCTGTAGTAATTTCAAAATCTCAAACGAAGGTTTGTGATTTCCACTCATCGCATGAGAACAATAACTGTATAATGACGCACCAACCATGTTCTACTTCTATTTTTTTATTTTTACTGTCTACTTCTAAACGACAGTACATTTTTTTATGCTCGTCTCTCTCCTCCACCATTAATGTTAATGAAGAAAAAATTTGGTGAGAACTATTCCCTGCATACACCCGTAGGGCACCTACCGTGTGGACCAACTCATGTCATATGTCAACGCATAAACATCTAAGCATCTCCAACAGTTTTGTAAATGAGTTTGACATTCTTGTTTTTTTTAAAAAAAAAGTCTAAAAATCTCTTATCCAACGGTTTGACAAATGAGTTTGGCATTTTTGTTAACTTGGCAAACACCAGATGATATTTGGTATATATGCTAAATTGCAGTTCACTTGACAATTGCCCCGCGTGCTACTCTCGCAGGATATTTCTCCCCTTTCACGTGTACAATTTTTAGTTTTGTCAAGTGAATAATGAAAACCGTTAGAGATTGACTTCTTTTACCTTTGTCATATTCATTTGAGACTCGACAAATTTTTAATTTTCTCGAAAAAAAATGTAAAACCGTTGGAGATCCTCTAACTGTAAACTGTTGCATAAGTTTTAAGGATAATTAGTTAGGATGAAAAATCATAGCTTGTTGGATAATTATGCATAGACACGTGGCACAGTGGCTGCATAGTGGAGATAGTTCCCACCAAAATTTGTAGTTAATGATGAGGCCTCTGACCTCACATTCAAACGAAGAAAGATTTTTTTACAAGAGTGCTAGCTTAGATATTCTAGGGTACGTACACCAGTGATCATGACTTGGAAAAAGGCTCAATTAGGGGGCACACACGTAACGGGTTTTCGAAAGTATGGGCCTCCATCTAGTCTAGCGGAAAAAACGTCTCGATCGCTTCGCAAACACGTACCGATTGACGGAACTTCAGAAAGGGGTTTAGGCATATGGTTACTTATTTGGATAAGTTGAGCAATGGAGCACCTCGCCGTTGGAGCATGTGTCTCTGAAACAGGAAAAAAACGCACACCTCACCCATTTTGATCCATACAACATGCATGGTACCGCCACGATAGCCAGCTACCAGACGTAGGAAATGTAAAAAATGGATTGATCTGCAGACACGCGTATAGATAGGTTATTTTCGAGTAGTTTATTTATCCAACGAACCGGTACTTAAAATGGTAAGCCAGTCGCATGTTACCAATAGGTAGCAATATTTTTTATGAGACTTCTTGTACTCACCTTTTTTTTCCTCTTGAAAATATCCAAAAGTACGAAAATCATCTGTCCCGATGTGTGTATGTGTGATGTGTCCATCTGTCCGAAGTTGTCCTTTTTTTGGGCACGTGTGAGGCACCTACCTGCTACCAACCAATTAAGCAACCATCCTTCTTTAATCCTTAGGCCAGTTTCAGTGATGTTTCATCAAAATTTCATAGGCATTAAATATGTTGATATGACACTATATTGATGAAAAGAGAGAAGATGAAAGTTTCATAGAAATAGAGAGAGTTTCAGAGTAAGTTTAATAATCCAGCCGGCATGCCGCAGCCCGCTTCTCAGCCTGCTCGTATAATGGTTAGCTCTTCAATTCTAGTATATAGCCTACTCATCTCTCTCACATAGTGTCTTGGTTATTGTGTCCAAGCTGGCTGTAACCTTACAGCCCGCTTATCGTCTCTCTCCTCTTCTCTCTCCTCCACATCAGCATTCAGCCTTCTTCCAGCCCGCTATTATACTTGTTCTCATGGGGATGAAACTCTTCTGCACAGTTATCAAAATATGATTGCATTGAAAACTAGGCCATGAAACTCTCATTGAGGAAGTATAAAGCCTCCAGTCGAGATTAGTAGCTTAGTGGCAGGTACATTGTTACACATCAGCGGTCTCGTACCCCGTCTCATGCAATATCATGTATGATTTTTGGTTATGTGGAGGAAATAGAAATGTTTGAGAGAAAAATGTCGTTGTTTTGCGAAACAACCACCTCATGAGTTTAGATTTAGAACTATGAGACAACTATTACACCATTGTATGAGTTGTTGTTATACACCTCACAAATTAATTTTTATTCTATGCATAAATTAAGGAATCATGAGTTACTACGAGTAATTAAAAAACAACCATTTTATATGTGATTCGTCTCATGGTCACGTGATCACGTCGGACCAGCAGCAAAGACTGCTCGGTACGACCGGGCGGGACGCAGACTCGACACGTCGTCCACCGGGGCCGCGGCCCGCGATGCTTTCCCGTTGCCGAAAGGAACCTGACACGTTCAACATGCGCCCCAACCCATCCTGCGCTGCGCTGCTGGTGCCTGTACCTGTGCCGGAGTGAGAGCCATGGCAGCTGCAACTGTGCCGTGAAAAACCCCATATGCTCATGACACACCGTATCCCCGCGCACCACCTGCTTTCGCCTTTGCGGAAAAGGACCTACTGTAGTACTGTGTTTTAGATGAACATGAAGCACAAGGGTGAGCGAGAGTGACAGATCACAGATGTAGTTTAGCAACTGCTACAAGAGGAACTTCCTCTCACCATCCTCTACCTTTTTAACCTTCTGTATGTAGTAGCTCCATACAGTATCTGCAAATGAGTGGTTTTACAAAGGTAGGGAGTTCGAGCCCCACCGCCATGTAGGTCCGATGGCCTCGGCCCTCGCCGTACAGCGGCAGGGCCTCGAGACTTGCTACTCCCTCCCCGTTCCTAAATATCGCTCGCTTTCAAAAAATAATTTTAACTAATTTTATATAAATTTTTTTATAGTACATAGTTTATATCAGTAGATAAATTGTTAAATATATTTTTTAGAGTGAATTTATTTAAAGATGTAAATATTGCACGTGTAGTCCAAGTCACGGGACAGAAACAAAAACATCAATTATCTAGCAGCACCGGAGGGAGTAATCGTTACTGTGGTGTGACAGAGCCCCGGCTGATAACAACATGCGTGAAAGAGATATTTACAGGGCATGAAGAGATCGAAGCTGTCATAGGCTTTTTGACTGCCGTCCACCAACAGTAGCGAAAGCAGGTGAAGCTAACAGCAGGTTTATTTTAGACACAAAAAGTACACGAAAACTTCTCCAAAAGTACAAGGCTCCCGAGGAAGCTTGCGGACCGGCAGGTTAGGTATAAGTAACCGTGCCGACTTAGCAGCAACAGCATCAACAGTAACAGTAAAAAAAACACCTTTCCAATGTCAGCATCGCTGTCCTAATCTCGGATCTTTCCAAAAGCAGTACCCGAGTTATCACCGCAAGATTTCGGGTACCCACTACTTCTAACCCTGTTGCTTCATCACATCCGAAAGCAACGGGGCATCAAAGGTCAGGTTCCATCCTGCCGGGATCGAATTGTGTTGTGGCTATAATAACAGCTTCATCAATTCGTGGGGTTTTTTTTTTCCCAAGACAGAATGCAGGATTGGGAGAAGAAGCATCGATCGAGCTATGTACAGGTCTTACAGAGCTTCTAGCTCCACCAAAAGCAACAGTTGCGGCTGAAAGAATGTGCAGGCAAGCCGAGGCACAGAAATTCTCTAAGGTTTTACCAAACCAAAAAAAAAAGGAGAAAACCTCACAGGATCGTGCTGCGGCCGTTGGTGTTCCTCTTGGCGTCCTCCCATGGCGCAGGCACCTGTGCCGAAGACCCCATGTCCAGCTCTCCTCCAATCATCAATGCCGGGAGGCCACGGTTGGCAACCGTGGAGCCGCCCATGGTCCTGGTCCCTCCGATGCCAAGCCCAAGGAAGTCCAGCGTTGCAGCAGGTTTAGGACCGAACAGTGGTGATGGTCCCATCATCAGGCCCGATGGCAACACTGAATTCCCACTTTCGTATGCAAGCCCAAGGCCAAGACCACCGCCAGATAGCATCGCCTGCCTGGACTCCCTCTCCATTTGCTGCTGGTTACTCCGGTGGTGGTGGTGCCGCTCCATCATCTCCATTTGC
>CM039141.1:13553497-13573199 GCA_022036555.1 Microstegium vimineum
CCGACCAACCCCGGAGACTGGAGGAGGAACTTGCCGGTTTCAATGGTCCAGTACGTGGCCTAACAATCAATTAATCACCGGCCATTGAAAGGTGACATGGCGTATCTAAAGATGAGCATGCAGTTCGAGGCACGATAGCACGGCACGAAGTCTGGATTTTTGGCCCGGTCCGAGCACGGCACGGCACGGTTCATGGGCCGTGCCTGGGCCGTCACCTCGGCACGTCGGCCGGCACGGCACGACACGGTTTCAACGGGAGGCCGGTAGCAGGGGAGCTCATATATAATTGCACTGTAAAATATACTGAAATTTGCATTAAACAAGGATTTTTTCATAAAACGGGTTTCGGACCGTCCCGTTCATGGTCCGGGCCTCGTGCTTTTCGGGCCGGTCTGGCCCAAAAAACGGTCCACGGGCCGTGCCTGGGCCTGCAAGCAGGCACGGTGTCCTGGAGAGGCACGGCCCACGGGCCCGCGTGCCTAACCGGGCCCGGGCCGTGCCAGACCGGGCCGGTCCGTTGCACATGTTTAGGCGTATCGAAGCCAAACTCTGCTTCAGCGTAGGCAAACAGTAAACACGGGCGTTTGGACTTGGAATTCAATCATCATCGAGAGTGGCGATCAGATCACTCGCTATGGGTATTCTCAAATTGATGCTGACGGCGATGTTTGGATTGCCACTCTAGAGACTAGACTAGACGATTGGTTTTGATCGGGCGACAAATCTTTTTCAGATTTTCAACCTAGGAATTGACGTGCAGGGCTGTTTTAGTGGCCACACCATCCCCACACATTCTCAGAAGTGAAGAACCCAGCTAGTACAGAGATTTCACTCCCACCATGCGGTTCCTAATAACTTTGGTTGGTTCAGTTCCAGAAAACAGAATTTGGTTGTTTGGTTGGTTAACGGAGTATCCAATTGAAGCGTAGTAGCAGATGACTTGCTCTTTGCGCAAGGCGTGGTGGATCTCGAGGCCTTGGGTACGCAGTAGACCATCAGCAGCAGCAGTTTGCACTGTTCTACTCGCGTTCCAAAGTGGAGTATGTATACCACAGCACAAAGTGCGAATCTGCCTACGGTGGCCGACATGCCAAGAAAAGTCTCGCGTTCCGGAACCCTTGCTTGCTGGCTGAGGGACTTCCAGGGCCACCAATTACAAGCTTCTGGCTGGCGCAACAGCGCTAGCGTGTCGCAATTCGCGCAGCCACACGCTGCGGAGATTCATGAAACGGCCGACGATCTGGCGAATTCGTCCCCCCTTCCGTGTACCGCGCAAAGTGATACGTACAGTCGGAAAAAAAAGTACAGTAAACTCCACATGTAGTGAGACCGGTCCCGGCTGCGCAGCGTCCAAACTTTGAACCGGGCAACCGGCTCGCTGCGGTGCCGGTGCCCGGTGCCCTGCCGTTTGGAGAAAAAAAATCCTCGCGAAGCGCAAAAGGGCGCGGAAGCTGCAGGGAAAGCGTCATGAGGCGCGGGCCGGCCCCAGATCCAGGCACTCGACCACTCGTCGTCGCGCCGCGAAGGAGAAGGTTTACAACAATTATTCAGGCACGCAGATTAGGTTCAGACCTTTTTGTAACTGGACCCCGATGAATGCCACAATTTTGCACTACAACGATTCATCAACTTAGATCATGCATTGCACTTTTACAGTTTTTACCTTCTTCTTTTGATAATCACGAGCATTCACTATACGCGTATGACTGTATGTTGTAGTAGAAAAAAATAATAAATATATAAATATAGCAACTCACAATCATATAATTGTTGTTCTACAAAAAAAAATACAACACGAGTACGATCTCAAGCCAAAAATAGGACTCGAGCTCTATAGGAAGTTGGGACAAAAAATCCTTTCTTGTTCCTCATACACTCTCAACGAGAAACGGATATTTTTTTAGAGAAAATTACTCTTTATTTTTTCGTGAACTAAAACTCACACGGAGTCTGGACGTTTTTTTATCTTGTTTTTCTTGTGTTCGTTTTTTCTCATACAACTCCCGTGCAGATATGTAAGGCAAAATATAGAGCGAATCGTCGTATATCGCGGAAGCTGCGGAAGCTAGATTATTACATGCTATTTTTAATCTTGAGGTATCCACTTCAAAAGAAACTTATCTCAAACTACCTATAGGTGGAAGAGGGCGTTTTATCGATGTGAAATGGATCCAGAGGGACCCCTTTGACATAATGGTTCGTGTATATTTTATAGAAACGTGAAATCAAAGCTGAGGATAAAGTAGCCGCAAGACACGGGAATAAGGGGATCATTTCCAAAAAATTTCCTAGGCAAGATATGCCCTATTTGCAAGATGGAATACATGTTGATATGGTCTTCAATCCCTTAGGAGTACCCTCACGAATGAATGTGGGACAAATATTTGAAAACTCGCTCAGATTAGCGGGGGATCTGCTAAAGAAACATTATAGAATAACACCCTTTGATGAGAGATATGCGCAAGAGGCTTTGAGAAGACTTCTGTTTTCGGAATTATATGAAGCCAGTAAACAAACACAAAATCCATTGGTATTTGAACCGAGTACCCGAGAAAAAGCAGAATATTTGATGGAAGAACAAGAGAGTCCGCATATACCCGTGCAAATCTCAGAGATAAAAAATCTAATAGCTTTTTTTTTCTCCCGTTGCAACGCACGGGCATATTTGCTAGTAATACTAAAGAGGCAAAATATCAGCCGTTTTTTTGGTCCATCCATTTTTTCTTTGTCTGTCTCCCTCCAACTACCGAACAATAGTCCGTACGGACTTTATATATATATATATATATATATATATATATATATATATATATATATATAAGTGTTTTTCTACACCCTAAGTGTGGAATACTTATACTACACCAAAGTGTTATACTAAAAAAAATTCAATATTGTTCAATAGCCGCTTGTCAGTACTATTTAGTATTTCCGTGGTGTTGGGTGTAGTACTAACTGATACTGAACATTGTTCAGTACTACTCAGTATTTTTTAAGTCACTTTTAGTATTTGCTTAGCTAGCATGATACTGAGTCCGATTTTAAAATCTATTAGGTCGAGTATGTGATCCAAACTCAAAAACAACCAACTTTTTTATAAGAATCTCATGTTGGATTTATTATGGGTCTGACCTATTTATTTATTCAATAAATCAATAGCTCTATGGTGTGCAATTGTGTGTATTACTATTTGTACCGGATTAGAAGTACAATGGACGTTGACTCAACTTAAAGGGTGGAATTTATTCCGTCTTAATTGCGAAGTTGAGAAACGGACAAAGAGTGCCACATGCGCGCCGCCCCTTCATATGTTACTGCATATATATGTTGTTGTTGTTCTGTCATATCGTTTCATATGCAGTCCTCTACTCCCTCGACCCCTAAATAAGTGTCGTTTTGAGTTTTTGTGCCAAAAGTTTGACTCGATTTATACATGCAATATTTATATCTTCAAATAAATTTGTTAAAAAAATTAGATAAAAAGATCTTTTTGATGATACTAATTATTTAACATATATATTTATATATTTTAATATATAATTACCGGCAGTTGTTTCTCAGGAAGCGAGAAAGACAGTTATTTACGGACGGAGGGAGTAATTGTTGTCGTTATGAGATATATGCTATGCTTGTATGTGATGTTTCATGTTGCTATGAATATAGTTGATGTCATGATCTCAATTTTTCATAATCTTTTATATGTCATCATCATTATATTAATTTACAGAATTAAAATGACATGGAAAATGTCTAATATTCTAACATCTCATTTCAACATGGCTGGTGTCGGAAGATAAATATATTATATTTTTTAGAAACCGTCTTTTTCGGGCATGCATTACTCAATAATTTATTTGGTGGATTCAAACCTGTGTACAATTCAATCAAAAGGAGAAGTAAATTCGTGCAAGATTTGAAGTGCAGAAGAGATGCAAGATCCGAAGCTCTCAACGTCCGGCAATTGTCTGCGTCGTCAGACACTAATTTTCAGTAAATTCGTGTCTTTTTTATCTATCTGGCGCTGTTATCCCCTCTAGTGTTTTTTTTCTCTACTGGCGGCAGGATGTGGAGCAGATGACATCAGAGACCCCTATGTCCTCTAAAGTAGAAGGAGTCTATGTTAGAGGATCTCCTTCCCACCCCGCGAGGCCGCGAGTTTTTTTCACCGCTGGCCCCCGTGCCCGTTGACGTTTCCGGTTCCGGCCCCCAATTCGAAAGCCCCCCTCCCCTCCCCGTTTCTCCCTTCCTTGCCTAGGCGGCAACGACCCTATCGTGCTTTATAACCGAGCGGCCCCTCCCGCGTGAGGCAAAGGAGACGGGGGACGAGACCAGCAGCAGGCGGTCAGCCCATCCGAACCCCGCTTCCTCCTTCCGGGTTTCGCGTGAGGTTGCGTGTTGCTGGGACTGGGAGGAGGCGGCGCCATGGAGGCGGAGAAGAAGGCGCCGGCGGTGTCTGACGTGGGCGCGTGGGCGATGAACGTCGTCAGCTCCGTCAGTCTCATCATGGCCAACAAGCAGCTCATGTCCTCCTCCGGCTACGCCTTCGCCTTCGGTACCACCTCTCCTCTCGTCGTCTCTCCTCCCCCGCGTAGCGCGACGGATCTGGAATCCGGATCCGCCAGCCGCTCGGGGGGAATTCGCGGATCTGGCGGGGCGTTTGATTGTTCGTTTTGTTTTTTCGCTGCTTGTGTTGTGGTGATGAATGCGCGCAGCCACAACGCTGACCGGGTTCCACTTCACGGTCACGGCGCTCGTCGGGTGGATCTCCAACGCCACCGGCTACTCCGCCTCCAAGCACGTCCCGCTCTGGGAGCTCGTCTGGTTCTCGCTCGTCGCCAACACCTCCATCACCGGGATGAACCTCAGCCTCATGCTCAACTCCGTCGGCTTCTACCAGGTACACCTTGCTCTGACACTACGCCGGCCATTTTGGCCTGGGTTGCTTGTGTGGCTCAAAGTTGAGAATCTGCAGATCTCCAAACTGAGCATGATTCCGGTCGTCTGCCTCATGGAATGGGTGCTGAACAGCAAGCACTACACCACTAAGGTCATATCGGCGGTGGTTGTCGTGGCCGCCGGTGTCGGGATTTGTACTATCACGGATGTCGAGGTCAACGCCAAGGGATTCATCTGCGCTTGTGTTGCAGTGTTCTGCACGTCGCTTCAACAGATTGTGAGCTCTTTTTCTCTTTCCACCAGTCTTCTTGCAAGCCCTTTTGCCTTGTGTATTCCGTTATGATACGGAGATTCGGAGAATTATAATTTTAACCCGCCATAATGCCATTCTGCAATTTGCAACGAGGTTTTGTTATGTGACTATGAATCTGAGTTGTCAACCTTATTTAAGCCGATATGGGATAATAATGATGAAATATTTTGAAATTGATTAGAGGCTATTCGTCCTATTAGATGCCTTCCCTTTCTGCCCCCCTTTAATCAAACTATGAACAAATGTAAAAAAAAAAAGAGAGGGAAAAACATGCCATTTGTGTTTGAGATTACCCTTATATGTTGTTTTTGTTGCAAATGCCCATCACCACGCACACACTCAGCCGATTATGCCAATGTAGTGCCATGACAGGCCAAGCTAGCCGAGTGAAGTTTGTTCAAGTGCCAGGATTAGCCTTATTATCATGTTGCAGTGCTCCTATTTTTTTTTCAAATAACAAGACTCAATTTGTCAACATTTAAGCTCCCATCAGGATTCTTTTGATGGAATCCCCAAAAAGTGCTGGGATTATACTCTAGTTATTACATTGGCAGTTCCTAATTGATAAAAACAGGTTTAATCGGTTAAGCATATGCAGAATAGAACCAAGTAGGCCAGTGGTTATTTGCAACAAAATGGCTTATGGGAGTATGCAGAATAGAACCAAGTAGGCCAGTGGTTATTTGCACAAAATGGCTTATGGGAGGAACTCAAAATCCAAGTGATATGGGTTGGTTTTTGCAATTTACCCTTTACTCCTAAACAATTGAGCTGCTTTGGGCATCACTTATTGTTGTATCTGTAGCTTGTAGCCTTAACTGGTTATAACTAGGCAGCAAGGCACTATTACTGGAAGCCCAAACTTTGCAACTCAGCTCTGAAATACAATAATACAGATTAATGGTAAAAAGGTACTAAAAGATAATCAGTAGACACACATCATGATTTGTCAATTCGTATACTGCATTATAAACTGCACATTGTCAGTTCTCTTCATAGATGCTTATATGTGCTTCCTCACATTTTTTCTTATCTTGTATTGTACAAATTTATTTGTTTGTTTTGGATCCTTCAGGATCAAACTACCTGCAATCATTTTGAAGCATTTTTTTTTGGCGTTTTACATTCTTCTTGTTTTATCTTCAAATGATACTGTATTTCTACTTCTATGATTCATATAAGGAGATGCTTATAACTAACTAAAATATCATCTTCGAAGTTTATGTTTAACTAACAAAAAAATGTGATCTTTGAAGTTTCTGGAAATTTTCTAAACTGTAGTAATACTTCTTAAGATGTACACGAAGAATTTAGTATTTTGGGTATTGAATGCTGAAAAGAATTGTTATTGGAAGTTACTTTATACAACACTACTTGTCTCACAGTAATGCTTCTTCAATCTACGAACTTCCACTATACTCTAGGGGTGAGCTGATGATGTGTTTCCTCTTCCCAGACAATTGGCTCCTTTCAGAAGAAGTACAACATTGGATCATTTGAGCTGCTGAGCAAAACTGCACCAATTCAGGCACTTTCACTTGTTATACTGGGCCCCTTTGTGGACTACTACCTAAATGGACGGTCATTGTTGAACTACCCTTTTTCAGGAGGGGCAACTGTAAGTTATCCTGTCACAATTTGCAGTTCTTTGGAGCATTGCTATCTTTATGCCCACTAATTATCCTGAGTTATCTATCTTCTACTTTAAATTCATTGGCAGTGTTCTCATCTCTTTAACTTATATGCTTACCTCTATTATTTTTGACATTCTAGTATATAATGAAAAAAATCCAGGCAGTGGCCCACCTGTGTACTAAATTCGTGTTGCTGGGCCCACATAAGACAACTTATTCTGACATGGAACTGCCCCAGACCAATTATCCTTTTTCCTTTTCCTATATCATTAGATTAATATTCTTAATGAGAATTTTGTGTTTTGCTTGGATTTTTCTTGGTTATGCACCTTAGTTTCTTGATTGCCAAATGTTAAGCAAAATGTTACTAGCAGTTTTGATTGCAGCTACAAATGAAGTTTCTCATGCTGTATATGCCCTTCTCATTATGCAATCTTCGTACTAACTGGATACTGGGGTGGTGAGGACCACTGTGCTAATGATCTAACAGCTTCGCTTTTAATCATTTTGCAGTTCTTCATACTGCTTTCCTGCTCCCTGGCCGTCTTCTGCAACATGAGCCAATACCTCTGCATCGGCCGGTTCTCAGCGACCTCATTCCAGGTCCTGGGCCACATGAAGACCGTGTGCGTGCTGATTCTCGGCTGGATCCTGTTTGACTCGGCCCTCACCGTGAAGAACATCCTCGGGATGCTGCTTGCCGTGATGGGCATGGTGGTCTACAGCTGGGCCATGGAAGCGGAGAAGAAGGCGGCAGCCGCCATCCCCGGAACAAGAGCGACATGCTCGACGCGAGGACGTACCCTCAAGGCCAGGGTGAGCAGCGTGCCCACGGTCGACCTCGAGGACGGCGAGATGAAGAGCTAGCTGCTACGGCCGCCGCTGCGATTTGTTCATTCTTGTTATTTTGTAAGCTGGCACGGCCGATCGATCCAAAGTTGCAGTTGCTTGTTCGTCAGTCCTCAGCTATCTGTTAATTTTGGCCCTTTGATGGGGGTGGAGTCCGTTCCTAGGTGACGACGACCACCCGGGTTTCGAACGTAGATGAAACATATACTGGCAGATTGTTAGGATTTTTTCAGGCGGGGAGGTGGAGCCATTCATTGTCAATTTCGTGGTGCATGATGTTATAGATGGTGACAAGACTTTAGCCTTATATAATTAATTGAAATTGAAATACACTCATACTGCATTTGGAATCGCTTGTTCCACAGTTCCATTTTCCAGATAGGCCTAGTTTGATCTATATCTCCTTCAAATCACATGAATTGAAACAGATTGAATCAAATCATATGGGTTGAAATGGATTGGGAAAAAGTCTACATAACCCTTTCAATTATTGGGGATAGATACTTAACCTGCTGAACATAAACCAGTTATTCTACCCTGAACTATTATAAAACCTGCTGAACTATAAAACCAGTTATTCTATCCCTGAACTATTAAAAACCGGCCAAATACCCCTCAGGTGGTTTTACCTTTTTCTTTTTTATTTTTTTTGGGTTTGGGAATCTTTTAAATTTCATAATAAATCATAAAATAGAAAATCAAATTTTTTGTTGGACTTCATCTTGAGTAGATTTTATAAAAATTGAAATATATATGGTATGTTTAAATGTACAAAGTTTTGTTTATAGTTTTAGATTCTATATTTTTCAAATAATTAATTAAAAAAAATTCAAAAATACAATTTCCAGGGTTTCTAATTGTTGTGAAAAATTTTATGGTAGGCAAAATTATGTATGCTTCAACTGTTAGTAATAATTTCATATTTCATTGGATCCGTATAATTTTATTTTTTAGTTTTTTTGGGAATTTTTAACTAATGGTTTTAAAAAACATATATAAATCTATAGCTAAGTTATACGTGATTCAATGAGTTTGACATTTTTACTACTTTTGAAGCATAAAAAATAGTAGTTTTCCCATAAAAATTTTCCACAATTGGCCCAAAAAATTCCATTTTTTGAATTTTTATAATTAATTATTAGAAAAACATAGATCTAAATCTAAAAACAAAAATTTTTACTAAGCATTACCCAAAATTATATGTTCAATGTATAGATCTACTCATGTGGAGGTCCAAAAAAATTTAAAATTTTTCCCATTTTAAAATTTTTTCTTGATTTATTATGTTTTTTCAAAGATTCAACCAAATAAATAAAAAGAAAAAGACAAAACCACCTTTCAAAACCCGCTTAGAGGGTTATTTGGCCGGTTTTGATAGTTCAGAGGATATTAACCGGTTTTAGTTAGAGGGTTAAGTGTCTCCCCCAATTGTTGGGGGGTTTTGTAGACTTTCAAATGGATTGAGGTCGGGTTTTGATGCCCCTTTATCTATCTAAAATGACTGGTATTAGAGGGGTTTGGAGTGAAAACTAGTTTAAATACACTCTAATACATATGATTAAAGTGAATACTGTGCACCCAAATAAGACTGAATCAAAAATTAGTTTAAATACACTCAACCATATAGTTGGGGAAATACATTTATATAGGATGTTAGTCAGAATTTGCATCTAATCATATGTATTGGAGTAGATTTAGTGGAACCCCCCTATTTATATAATACAGTGGTTTGGGGTGAATAAATACACGAAAAAAACTTATTTAGTTATGAGATTGCTAGCCAAATTTGGGGTTTAAAAGCTTGAGCAAAGGACGGATGTGTTGTTTCTTAGCTTTATATTGGATTTAAAATTTTTTTAAGGAGGGCTCAATGTTTTGGCTTTGTTGCTTTCGTTGTTTGAGGCAACCTAAGGACTCTTTGGCAACAGGGAAATCCTCACTAGCGGTTTGGCCCACCTTATACTTTTTTTGTTTCCATAAAAAAATCAAAAAATACCATCAAAACCTCTACTATCCAGTATGGGTGAGGAATTTTTCTAAACCCATATCCGACTATGTAAACTAGATCGATGGGTGCCCCTATCGTTGATACGGGGAAAAGGTGTATGGAAGGTTTCTCTGGTGAGCGGTGGTTATTTGACGTTGCGGTTGGGTGGCTAGAAGGAAGGGCGTGAGCTATCGGTGATGGGCCCGGGGGGTGGAATAGTTGAGGAATTGGCTGATTGTGAGGAAAGGGGGGTTTTAAAAGCTTAGGGTTTTCACTATGAGAAATTTTACAAGGTTGTCAAAAAATTTTGGGGGCTCACAACATCGATCCAACGGTTAAAAATGATAGAGGAACCAAGAAGGGGAAACCCGTTGGAGGGTCCCTAGGTTGCACAAAGGCGTTATTAAACTGGGGGCCCGTTCGCACCGGTGCATACTGAAATTGATGAAAGATCACTTTTTAAAAAAAATTGTATTTAAATTTTATTTCGAAATAAATTATGTTAAATTTAAAGGGGGGTTTGGTAATTTAATTATAGAAGAATCATGTTTGAGTTTTATTTGCATAATCGGGAAATTTGATGGGTTCATGTAGTTCCTCCCTTTTGTTTTTTTCCCACCACACCTACCCCTCTCACAAGTGCTCGTTTTTTTCCCTTCTTCCTTCCGATGGTGGGGGGCGGTGCCGGGTTGGAGCCCGGGGGGATTTCTTGGGAGAGGGTGGGGAGGGAGATGAGGGGGGCGGAGCCCCCCCAAAACCCCTCCCTAGCCGAGCGGACCGCTCCGGGGGCCAACCCCCGCGCCGCCCCGTGCCCAACCCCGGCGTGAAGCTGCAGGCGGCGTTCCCCCCTGCCCCCAAGAAGCACCCACAGCGGCGAAACAGGTGGATTTGGGGAAGTGGGGGAGGGGAAAAGTGAGGAATGGGGGGGGGGCCCTGCAAACAGAAAAGGGGTGAGCCGGGAGGGCGCATGGGAGGGGAGGGGAGATGGGAGGTTTGGGGCGGTTCTCAGGGTGCGCCCCGCTGTCCCCCGCCCAGGCGTCATGGTTTTGCTCGCCCGGGGGGGTACCCAGATTCCCGAGGCGGGTGATGGTGACGCGGTGCTGGAGGCGGTGGCCCCGGCGTGGGGGGTGTTGTGGGTGCTGGGACGGGAGGTGTGCCCCCGGGAGGGGATGGAGATGAGGAAAGGGATGGAGTTGAGGCGATGGAGGAGAGGCCGCGGCGCCCCTTTTGACCCCACCCAAAACCCTTTCCCCGGAGCCCACATCGGGAGTTTCGTCGATAGACGCGGGGTTTGTTGTTTCTTAAATTTCAGTGGCACGAATCATATTTTTGCTCAAGTTGCTTTTTCCCACACATCTATGATTGGGCAGGCAGTCAGTGCACTATAATCACATTTTTTGCTCAAGTGTCTTTTTCCACACCATCTTCATGATTGTGCAGGCAGTCAGTCGCAGTAAGATGGTCGATAGCAGTATATCACTTAATAACCCCAGAAAAACAAGTTGCCCATAACACAAACTCAGACTAAAGCTGAAACAAGTATTTCAAGGTTTGTTTTGGACATAAACCAATTTGTTCATGTGATCTCGAGGGCCTAGTGTTCTAAAGCTGAGTAAAAAGCTGGTAGAAATGTAGGTCTTCCGTCCATACTTAATTTATAAATCACGTTGTTGTTGTTCTTAATAGTTTAGTAATTTCCCTGATTGCCAACAGAATGATGCTTTGTCTGATATAGGGAGAAGTGACTAATTCTATGAGTTATCAATTATGCTTTCTTCTTTTTCTTCTTAGATGATGTACTAAGTAGAGTAGTAGTACGGTGTAGTCAGGAATTGTGTCTCAATTCAATTTTGAACAGGTTTTGTAATGAGAGAGAGAGATGAGAATTGTACAAATTAATTACACTTTTTATTTGTTAAATCCTAATTTGTTTGGAATGCAGTCAGTTTGCAGAGTTGGTCCTGGGAGATAGCTGTCCTTGAAGAGGAAGTAGTTCGCAAGGAACTGCACCTGCTGTCCTTGTACCAGAGCTGCATTCGATCAAGTACATCGGCGTATTCCTCGTGCCTCTGATGTTTTGTGGAATCACACAGGAGCTGTTCAGATCGTCTTCAGGGCGGTCTAGCCTTTGCCACTTCTGAGTGCTTCAATCGACTGAATATGTGCCCAAGATCTGTTGCCATGCTTTCAAAGAGGACATACTAAAGGTGCATCTATGTTGTCTACTGCAAGCTTTCACTGGTATAGAATTTGTCATCAGTCAAGCACAGCTGCTCAGCTCATGTGTTCTGTTGGTTTCTGTTAGGTTTTTCTCCTCTGGCAATTTCTGGCTATTATGGCAATGAAACTGGAGATCTCTTGACAGGCGTGTCTTAGATCGAGAAATTTTGAGGTATGAAAATTGGTGATGCAAATACTTGTATGCTTGATGCTTTTTTGTTGTTATTTGTGCTGGAATGGTAATGAAATTATTTATGAAATAAATATTGTACATATGACCTAGCTACTGGGCATGAGAGTGGAAGCAAACAAAGTATAGCTAAGCACAAAAATGCTAGGATATTTATCTTCCTGATTGGAATCTGTGATTATAGTCCGTCGATTTTGGTTTCTCGGGTGGTTACCCGTACAATTCTAATCACTGTTGTGCAGTATTGACATCATCATACTGTTTCTTGAATGGATAATTGATCCCCTATCAACTGTTAGCACTTAAATTTTTATAGAACACCCAAGCTTTAAAATCCATTGTTGTTTGGACTACTCGATCAGTTTGTGAAGACTGGAAAATAACTGTGCTCGTGATGTCAATCTGATACCCAACATTACAACATAGTTCAGTACATCATTTAGGTCTGAACAAACATCATTCATCCTTGTGGGACAAATTAAACAACATAAATTAGCTTACTAAATAGACATCAATAGGTTCTAAAATGGCTTTAAAGGGATTGGTCTGTTGTGGGCCCTGAAAAGACTGACCGTTGGACTCGTTTAGCGATGATTCTGGTACTGAATTTAATCTATGACAGCAGGAGGAGTATTGACAATATTTTCTCTGTGGTGGTCGTCTATATTCCCTCATCTTCAATCCTATTCATTTTTTACTCTGGTTCCTCTCGTTTACTTTCCCTCCTTTCGTGCTTGGCCTCAGGGTTGGGAATTTTGTGTCTACCTATCCTGCACATCGGCTTGCATTTTAAGCCTGTTTGTGTTGCGGTTGTTCTGTCGGATTGTTGCATAGTACTCTTCCTCCTAAGAATCCATCAAGAAAATGTTAGAACCTAGTTATTTTGAACAATCTAGTGTATAAGTTCATGGGTAAAGAAAAACTTTCAATATGAATTAAAAGTTCATACTGTGATAGGATATTCGTTTATGATGTTGGCGTTTCATGGTTACGGTCAGAAAGTAGATCCTCGTGCATATTCTCCGTTTAAATCCTTGCATTTGTGTATATAGAAGCGAAACTAGTGTGTCGTCATGAATATAGCAACTATTGAACGTAGTATATAGCAATTGGAATGAACCAAGGATTTTAGAACTCACATCTGTGAAAGATAGGTCATTTGATGTTCCAATCTCATGCTTGCTATAGTATATTATGAATGGCCCGCATGAATGACTGTAACGGAAAACATAAGAATAAGCTAATTGAAGTAGAGAGAATTTAATATAGACAAGGGGAAAAAAGAGTACCGGCTTTTTGCTGTGGTACACATATTGGATGGAGATTACCTTCTTGTTGGACCCTCTTTGCACAGTATGCCCCCGGCTCCATTGTGGATGCATCTAAAGAATTATGGAATAAGGAAATGTTAATAATGAATGTGTGCTATTGTATTCAATGGCACCTGGTAATCCCATTTTTAATGTATTGTGTTGTTGTGTGCAATGAGCTATTATACAGTGATGACTATGGTTCGTGAGTTTCTATCACTTAACTGCAGCTAGCTATGTTGCTTCTGATTTAACTGCAATCTGTTTTTATTTAGGTTGTTTTTTCTGCTCTCATATGTCCTATTATCTGCCTAACTAAATTGCAGTATGAACCACAAACCATGCACACAAGATATTACAGAAAAAAATTCGTACGCGTACATAGCTAGAAAAATAAATGTTACGGGGGCTGATCAAAACCATTTCGGTACCAAATCAAAGCAATCTATTTGTCATACATTGAAACACGATTGATACAATCTCAGCAATTTTGTCGCGGTTAGTGGTTTGACATTTTTGTTGGTAATGATTTTCTGACGCAGCGGATGGTGCGGGCCTGCTATGAGTGGTGATCCAATCTCAGCTGACGTTTCGGTGAAACAGGTTGAGAAAGGCCTAACTCAAAGCCTTTCTGTCACTGCTGGACTGCCTTAGTGTTGGATTAAGGTCAGTTCTTTTTTTCAGTTACTGTATGACCTATGCTTGATATTTTTGGTTGAATGGGTATACTGGGTTTTCATCCTCTATTTTGCTTTTTGTCCAAAATGTTGTCTATAGGTTGCTCACTTGGACTTTTGATTGTATCTGTTTATTCAATTAATGTGCTTTGTTTCCAGGATTCAACATCGGCGTGTGTTTAGCATGGTGAAAATATGCTGCAATAGCACGAGTGATTGCTGTTCTTGTATGAAATTTGCAAGAGCGAGGATTCAAATAGAAGATGGGATCATGCTAGGGGGTGTGGTATCATGCAGGAGGCTTCATCAGGGGGGGGGTGGGTGGGGGGGGTGGGGGGGGGGGGGGGGGGGGGGGGGGGGGGGGGGGGGGTGGGGGGGGTGGGGTGGGGGGGGGGTGGGGGGGGGGGGTGGGGGGGGGGTGTGGGGTGGGGTGGGGGGTGGTTGGGGTGGGTGGGGGTGGTGGGTTGGTGGGGTGTGGGTGGGTTGGTTGTGTGTGGGGTTGTGGGGGGGGGGTGTTTGGGTGGGGGGGTGGGGGGTGTTGGGGTGGGTGGGTGGGGTGGGGTTGTTGTGGGTTGTTGTGTGGTGGTGGGTGGGGGGTGTGTGGGGGGTGGTGGGTGTGTGGGGGTGTGTTGGTTGTTGGGTTGTGTTTTGTGTTTGTGGGTGGTGTGGGGTGTGTTGGTTTTTGGGTGTGTTGTTGTTGTTTTGGTGTTGGGGTGTTTTGGTGTGTTTTGGTGTGTTGTGGTGTGTGTGGTGTGGTTTTGTGGTGGTGTTTGGTGTTTGTTTTTTTTGGGTTGTGGTGTTTGGGTTGGTTTGTGGTTTTTGTTTGTTGTTGTTTGTTTTGTTGTTGGGTGTTGTTGTTTTGTTGTGTGGTTGTGGGTTTGTAATTTGTCAACACCCTTTAGGCTCGAAAAATTGACCAATAATAAACATTGTAGAAACTAGAAAAAGTTATGATGAAACATTGTTCTGTCTTCATTACCCTTTTTGATTTGTGATCTTCTTGTCATGCAAAATTGCATTTGAATGTTTGATTTAAATATGTATTTTTCAAAACAATACCTCCGGATGGAAACAAGTACCAAAATACACTTTGTAGATCTAGAAATGTTATGAAACATTGTAGTTTGATACCTTTTTTTATTTTAGTCTTGCGTTTGTCATGCCTAATACATTTGAATTGCTTTGATTTAAATTTGGTATTTTTCAACCACCTCGGATGGAAAAAAAACCAAACATAAACTTTGTAGAAACTTCAAAAAGTTATGTAAAACATTGTAGTGATAACTTATTGATTTGAGTTATTCTTGTCATGCAAAATGCATTTGAATTGCTTTGAATTAAAGTTTGAAATTTGACCAAAAACACCGCAGATGGAAAAAGAACAAATAAACCTTTGTAGACTCAAAAAGTATGGAATCCAATGTAGTTGTTTACTTTCCAAACCGGTTTAATAGTTGATGGGGTTTTCGTAGAATATATAAAAGGTATAGAGACGTCAAACTTTGATGGTTTCCTTTTTTATTGAATGGTATTAGCAAAAAGTCAACTTTTGTATACAAAAAATATATTTGAAAAGGTTTTGGAGAAAAAAAAAAACAAACGATGGAAAAACAAATCAAAAGAAAGAGAGTATTTTTAAATGGCTTTTGAAAGAGGAAGTACATCCAAAGTTTAATTTAAAAATGTTTTTGAAGTGTTTTGAAACAGTGTTTTGGTGAAAAGAACGATGATTAAATAAAAAGATTGGAAAAACCACCCTTTTCGCTATTGGCCGCAGGCCCAAACATCCTGGGATTCTTCCATTGACCCCTGCTCTCCTTTTCTCCTCCCTCGGTGAATCCCACTCCGCCACGGGAGCAGTCCTCCCTTCATCCTTGCTCTGATGGGTTATGCACGCACAGTCAGCTCCTTTCCCTACCACTCCGCCGAGTTGGAGTCCGAGAACGTCTCCCCAATCACGCCAACTGAATTCCTTGATCCGATTTTTCTCATATTTAGCCGCCTTACCCCCCCCCCCAGAAACGTGAGCAGCAGCGGCCTCCGAAGCTCCGTCCGCCGCCATCGCATTGTGCCCCCTCGACGGTCACTGTCATCCCATGCCATAGCGGAAACGCTTCACGAAGAAGCGCGCCTCTGACTTCATCAACGCTCATTGCGACTGAAGCCTTGGTGTGAAGCTTCACGTCCCTCCCTTTTCTCACGGAGCGCTCTGATTCGTTCGGATTGCTTACACCAACCTCGCCGTCCGTTGCAGGTGGATCACATCCCACGTCGGCAAGCCGCGGGCCCTTGCTGTTGCCATACCGAACACACGAAGCACCCAGGTGCGTTTAGCGTTGCTCCCCACTTCCTCCAATTGTAGGAGGCAGGTCGAAGGATGTTTCACTATACATAATGTTTACGATTGTTGTGTACAATGATTTGTTGGCTGGGGCCATCTTGTCACTTTCTTCCACTTTTCATCTTAGCAGTTGAATATAGTAGCTATCTTTTTTAGCAAGTTTGGAACTTGTTATATGAAGATGCAGAACATGGATTTATACAGGAATTGTTGGACAATACCTCAAATTGTTTTTAGCGACAGATATAAAGCAAAAAAAGTCATAATTAGGAAGTTGAAATTGTAGTATGCGAGCTAGCTTTGCACAACAGGAGGGGCATAAGAAGCAAAGGAAAAGCATATACAATACAATTTTTTTATTATCATGGCAAGAGCCTTGGACTTTGAATAAGCAAAATAATGTTGTCACTTTAATTCATTTCACTGTCACAATATCCTCAAGATCAGAACTATAGAGCTCTTGCTTGCTGCCTGCACACCAGAAGTGACAAGAAGAACTGTTAGGCATCTTCAATACGAGTCCCCTTTCCAACCCAACATATTATTGGTTCAACCTGACAAATAATCCATTGCTTAATAAATCCAACAACCCTTGGGGTTCATGTAATTTGGAGTCACGTTAGCTTAGTGATAAATACTGAATATCAGTTGCAACTTGTAATATGAACACATTGTCAAAGAATTGAGCACTGTTAGCAGAGAAAGCCAAGATTGAAACCAATTTATATAGAGCACATTTTAAAATTCACAAATTGTAACATATCTGCTGCTGTCCAGAGAAGGTCTGCAAGCAATTGCGATCAAGTTTCCTTGCTACTGTTAGTTTTCAATACCATGCAACCGCATAGCAATTTAGAATGTTCATGCTTGTTTTACAAGCATTGATCAATTATCTACAGGCCTATTTGTATATTTAAGGTTTAACTGATTCAGATGTTGTGCACTGCTTGTTTCTGGGGGGGGTGGAAAAACCCTTTTTTTTTTATTAGTATATTATTTTTATTCCTCTATTAATGTCAATTGGATTCCTCTGGCCAAAACTGAAATCATTTTTTGTCTATGATTTATGAAACTGCTAAACGTCAAAATACAAAGGTACTTGGATCCTAGCAACAACATGCAACAAGTTCAGTATTCGCTGACGGATTGGGTAGGAGAAGGCTAGCAAACTTAAGAGGGGACTTGTGAGTGGATTTGAATTGAAGTTACAGCGTTCACCGTTCTGACATGATATCAAAACAGACAAGAGCGACACAAAATGACCGTACATAAATTTCTCAGCGAAAATTTGCTGGACACAGGGAAAACCATTGAGCAGAACGACATTGCCAAAGTGAACATGGAGGTCGAGTGTTGGTCAACTTGCTGCCAAAAGTGTTACATGATCATACGTTTGGCCTTTGCCGAGAAGATGAGTAGCCGGAACGCTCCGTGTACTCTCCTTAAATCAAGTTTTATTCAAAATACCTTGAAGAAAATGGTTGTAGGCTTGCTATTTTCATGGTTAGGTGATGCTCTATATTTGCGTGATGAGTTTCTTTTGCAGATGAATCCACATGTAAGTAGTGCGCCACGCTAGTATTTGCATGATCGACGCTGCCTTGCGGGCTGGGTGCTCGCTACGTCGGTTCTCACATATGGGAGTTAGTTCAAGTGCTCTTTTTTTTTATCTGTACCAATACGGAGTAGAACTTATTCCTCATTACCTAATTATGTAAGATCTGATGTAAGTTTGTTACAAATGGTAAATAATGCGTGGCTATAATATTGCATAAGCTCCATCCCGGCCACAGGGTTCCTGGGTCCATGTTGTGCAGACTAAACTTGATCTCAGACACAGTGTATTTATCCTTGAATTAGTGAATGAAACACACAAAAAAGTTGTGCTCGGCATACTGGCAAATTCAAGCTCTAGCCCAATTCACAACACGAATTCAGGTTGATCAAGGAACCATGTAGCGAGCGGCACCAACCCTGACCTTGCCAAACTCCGAAAGCACAAAATTTGTTTTGGTAGGTGAAACAAAAAAAAATTTTAACCTAAGTTGCAAAAAAGATTCCCAAAGTTTTTAGAGCTCACGATATATTCCATAAAATATCTACATTAATGAATGACCAAAACATTTTTTAGTAGTTGAAAAAAAAAATTAACCTAAGATGCAAAAAGATTCAAAGTTTTAGAGTTCACGATATATACCAAAGTTTTTGAGTTCACGATATATACCATAAATAATGACAATGAAGATTGAAATAATTTGAAACATGAGCATAATATTTTTGGTATCAGTGAAGAATAACAGTGGCCAAAAAACAATTATTATTTTTACTGAAATACTCGATAGTAATTTGAACATGCGTAAAGACAGCCGCATTGTCGTTCAAACTCACCTAGAACCCAGGAAAAAAAAAATGAAAGCAATACAAGGAGCCATTCAGCATCACCATTATCCATGACCATATGGAACTTTTGGCTCAGGTCCAGCTAGGTGCTTCACAAATTCGTGAGTTGGCACCAGCTAGGTGCCTTTTTTTTCACCAAATTCGTGACAAGGATGTATATAATTCAGTGCATGGCTGAACACTGTGAGTCTTGACTTTCTACACATAAACATCACCAACATCAGATTATAGCTTATGTGGTAACATGTTCATAGCAGCTTGTTCTAGATCTACAAGGAGCTGATGCTGAGCTGTAAAATAATTCAAAAGGACAAGAACTACCAAAGATTTTAATTCGTGTTTTAAAAAATTTAACTCGAAAAAAAAAATTCCCCCCCTAAGTTACAAAAAATTCAGTCCCCCCTTGCCAAAGAAAAAAAAGGCCCGGGAAACCCTCCCTGTACACCTGAAGTTTTCGCCCCCCTTGCCAAAAAAAAAAGAAACCCAAGGGGCAGAACAAGTACGGGCTTCATGTGGCCTGGGACTTGGATGATAAAAGAGAACCGCCCAATGCAATGAATTGGCTAGATTTAAATCCAATGGATTAAAACTTTAGAGTGCCAGGAAAAAACTCAGAATCAAGGGCATGAACATATTAGAATTTAAACTCTTGGAAGCAGGGGGCCAAAAATCCATTGTGCCCAAAATGGGATATAAATCTAACGTTGTGCATTTTATCAGAGTTTTACAAAAGACCAATAAAGGACCCCAAATCAAGGATTTTGAGTTTTTACTGCTACCAAATGAAGGCTAGCAACTAAAAATTTTTACCCCATGCACAATTGAAGAGAAATTTATCCGGGTTTGGTCTGCAAGACAGCCATTTTTCAAGGCCCCTCATGTTTTAGT
>CM039141.1:13573299-13686208 GCA_022036555.1 Microstegium vimineum
GCCGTCGCCAGGCCTGGCGACGACGAGCACCGCCGGGTAATGAAGGAGATCGCAAGCGTGCAGTCGTCGCCGACGATCCTGAGGCCTCTGACCTCGAGCGCGTCCGCGAGGCTGTACTCGGAGATCTCCTCCCGCGTCTCCGGGGGCAGCAGCGGGTCCAGCGAGGGGAGCTCGGCGAGCTGCCTCGTGACCGGGTTCAGCAGGCGGACCACGTAGGTGGACTCGTCGAGCAGCGCGAGGAGGCCCTCCGTGGTGGCCCCGAGCTGGTGGTGCCCGTCGAGCTCCGGGAGCTCCGTCTGGACGCACCGCCCGGTGCAGACGTTGAGGAAGCGCCGTCTGTGGCGGCCGGGGCCGGGCGACGCGGCCTCGCGGAGCATGATCCACCGGTGCGGGTAGAAGCGGCGGTCCGCCAGCAGGCACCCGCCGTGCGCTGGTCGAGGTCGAGGGGTGGTGGTGGCCTCGGTGACGATGCCCTGCCGCCACGCGCGGCACACGGCCCGGAAGCTCACGTAGTCCGACACGTCGTTTGCCAGCGCGCGCTCCGCGATGACTCCCGCCGGTCCGTAGTTCAGGCCCGCCCAAGGTGACGACGAGGTTGATGCAAGGGCGGCGTATGGTGGCGGCTCGGTTGTGACGCTTGCCCGCCGCTTGGCATCGCGAGAGGGAGTCTCCTGGTCGAACGATGGGGATGCCATCCGATTCAGTTGCAGTATTCTAGCCATTTGGGCCTGGGCCAAGTTGGCCTGCTCGCTACTACCTTTCGGCCTGCTCGCTGCTACCAATTACAAAATGGAATATACATATATGTATACTATATATATTACTGTACTATTTATTTCTTACACCTATATCTTGGGTATTCCAAAGAATACCCAGGCATACCCTGGCGCCGCCTCTGGTTGTACGGAGTAGGTAGCGAACACTAGAACCACCGTTTGGTTCAACAGTCACCATCATCCACCGTCCGTCTTTCCCACCCGTTTTTCCTTCACCAGTCACCACCTCACTCCACGTCTCCCTCCGCCCCTCCCGCGCTGCTCACTGCCCACCGACACTCCCCCTCCGCCGCCATGGACCGCGGCCCTTCCGTCTCCGACGAGGACGACGACCTCGAGACCCTCGTACCGCAGAACCACGCCAAGCCCGCGTCCCCCTCCGCCCGCTCCCGCTCGCCGCCCTCCTCCTTCAGCGTCGCCGCGCTCCGCCCGGCGCTCCCCTCCTCCGCCGCCTCCCTCGGGCGCGTCATCTGGTCCCGCCGCTACCTCGTGCTCTTCGTCTCCCTCCCGCTCCTCTTCCTCATCCTCTTCGTCTCCCTTGGCGGCGCGTCCTCCCTCCGCCTGCCCGCCTCTATCCGCCTCCCCTCCGCCGCGCCCGCCGCCGACCCCGCGGCCTCCCGCATGCGCGAGGCCGAGCTGCGCGCGCTCTACCTCCTCCGCTCCCAGCGCTCCGGTCTGCTCGGCCTCTTCAACCGCACCGCCGCCCCCACCAACGGCTCCGCCCCCGCCCCCATCTCGCTCTCCGATCTCCAGTCCGCGCTCGAGAGCCAGATCAAGATCAACCGCGAGATCCAAGCGGCGCTCCTCTCCTCGCACCGCTCCGGGTCCGGCAATGCGACCGACGACGGCCTGGATCTCGATCTCCCTTTCGCCGGGTGCAGGAGGAGGGAATTGCCGGCCAACCGGCGGACCATTGAGTGGAACCCCAAGAAAGACCGGTTCCTCTTTGCTATCTGCATCTCCGGGCAAATGTCCAACCACTTGATTTGCTTGGAGAAGCACATGTTCATGGCAGCGCTTCTTGGCCGTACCCTGGTGGTGCCCAGTCAGAAGGTGGATTACCAGTACGATCGGGTGCTTGATATCAACCACATTAATGATTGCATTGGGAGGAAAGTTGTGATCACCTATGAGGAGTTTGTGGAGAAGAGGAAGAAAGTGGCCATCGATCAGTTCATATGCTACGCAGCCTCGCCTCCATGTTTCCTTGATGAGGACCATATTAAGAAGCTGAAAGGACTCGGGATTTCTCTGGGCAAGATTGAGGCAGCTTGGCCAGAGGATGCAAAGCTGAAGGAGCCAAAGAAGAGATTTGTTGGGGATATTACACCCAAGTTTTCAACAGAGGTTGAGGTCCTTGCCATTGGCGACATGTTCTATGCTGATATGGAGGATGAGTGGCTGAATCAACCTGGTGGTTCATTGGCTCATAAGTGCAAAACTTTGATTCAACCAAATAGGCTCATAGTGCTCACTGCTCAACGCTTCGTCCAGACTTTCTTGGGAGGAAACTATATTGCTTTGCATTTTCGAAGGCATGGATTCCTTAAATTCTGGTGAGATACACTACTCCATCCTTTTATTTGTGAATTTTGTGAGTCAAACATATTATAGTAGCTGCATTTACTATTTATAAGATTATATATGCTTGGTAGGCTCTTCTAGTAGATTGCTTCATCCTTTATTACAAATCTTGGGAATTCTAGGCTAGTCCTGGTCATATCCTCTTTTAGCTATGGACAGTGCTTGATGTCCCCTTCTGTGATGCACATACAAAACCAGGCACTTGTTCTGACACAGAATGGTTGGACTTGGTTCTAGATGCTTCTCTCAGATCTAGGCAAAATTTTATACTGCAAGTCAGCATCTGACATCTGCACGGTTACTCAAACTATTTTGTGCTTGGTCAATATAACTATTTAATGAAGTGCCTGCTTAATAATGATTTTACCTTACAAACTGTATGATAGATATGATAAGAGTAATTTCCATAGCTTACTTTCATTAGTTATTCTCGGTGATGTTGAGTGATGGTATCTGCTCTACCATTGACTATTACATTGAAACACTGTCCTTGTTAGTCTTGTAAGTTGACTTTGTTTTCTTGGATAATTCTACATGATGTGCAGTTGATGAGAAGTGTTAAGGCATTCTTGTTACATGAATAATTCAATAGTTTGACCCTTGGAACTATGCGCAGTTGCGTACTGTCACGATGCCTGAACTAGTTACAGCATTTGTTGTCCTTATTTTTCTTCGATGGGATCTTTTAAATGCTCATATTGTGGTTCAATATTTCTGACCAATTGATCTTGATGCTTATGGCCTGTGGCTGACAACAAAGGTGCTACATTCAACAATTTATAACAATATCCCAAAAACTCAATAACATTATGGAAACATCTATTAGTTACTTTTTAGCTTGTCACAAGGGGTTGCCAAAGCTCACAAGCAGCTCGGCTCAGGTTTTAAATCGTCCCATGTCTCGAACAAAAAAAGGAAACTCAGCAACATAACTGCCCAATTTTGAACTGGTAGCTGCACTTTGTTTCATATGCCACATGTTTATTGAGATGATAATAAAATTTAACTAGAATGTTGTAAAAAAATAAAAATAAAATTTGACTAGACCAATTTAGCAATCAATGGATTACAGTGACTCAAGAAGAGAGAAATTTCAATACAAGTAGTTAGACACAATAATCATGCATTGCTGGACATGTCACTATGTCAGTATGTTTAAATCTCTTGTTTGTCAAATTATTACATAAATAAATTTTAACTGACCTTGCATGCCAATCAAGCTTATTCGATACTGATCACTGAATCAGTCAGTCTTCTGTGGCTCATAGTTTAATAATCTATTAAGCATCTTTATTTGCTTTATCAAAAGCTAAGACAATCTTATTCAATCAGGTTGAGTGGTGTGAGTTGAATGTGCTATTACTTTTTCCTTGTTATATTGGATACAGATCTATCATAGTACTATAGTAGCATCTATGCCTTAAATTTTAGTTACTGGCACGGTTATTAGGTGCTTAAGGTTGTGTATTATAAGTTATATGTATGCAACTGCATAAAGCTAGTACCCTGGTACATCACAGCTACAAAGTGATCCTGTTGGTATTTGGATATAGCTTGTTGGAGCTGGGCATTGCACTGATTCTGGGGAGTCTGTATGGTGATACAGCTTAGTTGGACATGAACATACAATGGTTTTTTCCCCGTTTGTTGGAATATACAAATATATAGATAGATTAATGATATATGCTTTAAAGATATCTCATTCATTATGTTATTTGCTGTTGCTTGTGGTGACACAGTTGTTGGAGGCTTAAGTTTTGTGCTATCATTAGCTGCCTGTGTACTAAGTTATATGTCTAAAATGGTACGAAACTAGTACCCAGTACACATAAAAAATACTGTTGGTATTTGGATA
Organism: Microstegium vimineum; assembly: GCA_022036555.1. NCBI lineage: Eukaryota > Viridiplantae > Streptophyta > Magnoliopsida > Poales > Poaceae > Microstegium > Microstegium vimineum. The sequence goes on from CM039141.1 coordinate 13,577,515, forward strand.
TTAGCTTGTTTGGACACAACATTTAGCACATACTCTGGGGAATGTTTAGTGCTATTGCTAGTTAAGTCTTTGTGGTCTGTGCATCATTCGCAGTTAACCTGCGGATAATATTATTGTGGTACAATTGACTAATGTTCTCTTGATGTTCCTGTAGTAATGTGAAGAAAGAGAGCTGCTTCTTCCCCATCCCTCAGGCGGCAGAATGCATTTTGCGAATCGTTGGGAAGGCTAATGCACCTGTGATATATTTATCTACCGATGCTGCTGAGAGCGAAACAAACCTTCTGCAGTCCTTGGTTGTATTCAACGACAGACAAGTCCCTCTTGTGAAGAGGCCAGAGCACCACAGCTCTGAGAAATGGGATGCCTTGCTATACAGAAACCGCATGGGCGGAGATGTTCAGGTACATATATGAGTTATCCGAAATATTCTTCTGTAGTTTCTCATGTCGAGGGTCTCAGTTTTACTAATAAACAACAATACGCTTCTGTAATGCATATTCAGGTTGACGCGATGCTTGACAAGACGATCTGTGCACTGTCAAACGTATTCATAGGATCATCAGGGTCCACCTTCACAGAGGACATCTTCCGGCTGCGAAGGGGCTGGGGATCGGCGTCACACTGTGACGAATACCTCTGCCAGGGTGAGCCGCCTAACTACATAGCAGAGCTAGACTGAGAAGGCAACCTCCCAGGAAGATCAATAGCCCAGGAAGATCGATAGCTGCAATTTTTTCCCCACCATGTCCATATGTTCTGTAAAAAAACATTGGCGGTGTGTACATCTAGTGTGATTTGTGGTAGAGTGGTCTCTGTATCGGGTCGTCTCCATTGATTTGATCGGTGTTAATTCTTACACAGGTAGGTAATACAAAGAGCTTTGAGAATTTTCCTTTGCTGTTGTTTCTTGTTTGTGCAGTATTTAACATTTAGATGACGCTGGTGCAGCGTTCTGGTTCAGTACTAATTCTTGATTTTCATTGTTTCAACAAAACCTTGCTGTCATTGGTGTACTGGAACTTGCATAGTGTCATGTTGATTCATGTCCAAATCATCAGAAATATAACGAAAGGGTGGGATATGGGTCTCTCTGCGGCCCTGAACAACGCAGGCCCAGAGCTCTGCTGATGCACTACACTAGCTCTGCTCGGGCTCGCACGGCTCTGCAGCCGCGCGCGCCCTCCACTCGTCCATCTCGCTGCAGTCAGGGTGGGTGAGCAGAACATTTTTTTTCAAGACAAGAGATGGAGATGGTGTGCCGCCTTCGAAGGCAGAAATGCGGCCGTTGGCAGTCGCTAGCTGCGCGCGCGCCGTCGTCAACGGTCAGAAGTTGCGTGAGATGTGTTGCCTGCGGGCTGTGACTGCCGTTGTCACTTGTCAGTCGCCGTTCAGAGAACCAGATTATCCCAAACGTACTAGTGGTAGCTTCCTCTTATTTTCTTTAATCTCGAAGCGTGGTCAAATGTTTTGAAAAATGCGGAAGCATCTTTGTTGTTGCACACTTAGAAGTCAGCGCTCACCAGTGCCCATTGAAAGCGTGACAAGTACAGAAGTAGGAGTAGTACGCCTACCTATTCCATGGCGAATTGCCGGCGGGCGGCAGCGGAGTTCGCGCGCGTGCACGCGGCCGGCGACCAGACCACGTCAGGCCAATACGCTGTGACCGGCTGGGGATATCATACGTGCTTCTTGCTGATGATCGATTAGTACGTGTACCTATCAGGATATCGCCGTGTGCTTGGGTATCGGTCTCCGCTCCGGACTCATCTGTCATCTCGACATCATATGCCGGCATACTCTCTGTTCTATTCTGAATTATTCCGTCCCAGACTATTAATCGTTTTGATTTTCTTTTATATAAATGTTTGATTTTTTTTTCGGAAGTGAGAAGTGAGAACGACACTGTTGCACAGAGGGAGTGAAAACCAGGGTTTACCTTTACGAACCGAAACCGGTAACCGCCGGAGGCCGGACGGGCGGTTACCGGTCGGTTTGACCGGTTACCGGTCCAAACCGAACGGTTTGAATTTTGAATTCAAACCCCGCAGTGTAATCGGTTTTGGACCGGTAACCGGTCGGTTAGGGCCGGTTACCGACCGGTTTGAACGGTAACGGTCCAAACCGCCGGGTGGTTTTTTTTTTTTGCTTGAAAAAATCAATTTTTTTGGAATGACCTTTGTGCATAATGATGTAAATAGAACACACAATTCATGTAAAATAGTGTGATACAAATGGTCAACCCCACAATAATATCATAGTGATGCACTAGCCACAAATTCACGACGGAAATAACGTAGTTCACCGTTGCAACAACAACAAATCGTCCATGGAAATACCTCGTGTCGTAGACATGCGAACATCATGGTCACTACTCACTGGCGTTGCATATAAGGGAAGATCCCGTTTCGGCACCCCTCCTCATACTCCGCGGTGGACATTAGAGCGATACCGCGCGACTGTAGCCCGGCCTTGTACTCTATCCATGATTGGTCCGTCCAATGAGCTGTGGTCTCCCATTCCTGCACTAACATGTTGTAGAAATCCGGGTCTTGCCATTCGTAGACCCATCTAGTGGCCGGCTGCGTGCTGATGTCAGGAACGGGGTAGGTATAACCACCACCGTACGATGTATCACTGTACGAGGAAGAGGAGTACTATGGCGTGTCGTAGCAGTCCGTCGGGTCGTACGCTCTCCTCTGCGATTCCGGCTGCCCATGGTACTTATTTACTATAATAAATACTAAAATCTTAGTATATAAATTCAGCTACATTTAAGACTATTTGATTCAGCACTATTTAAGAATAATATCATCTTTAGGACGGAGCGAGTACTATATTTATTATAAAAAATAGTTTTCAAGGATGCACCTTTTGTTTACCTTAACATATTTCATGGGAATTACATCATGTGTCAATATTGATCCGTACTAAATCCTAAATCCTATATCAATAAAATCCTAAATCCTAAATCCTACATACATCCTAAAGCAAATCCAACAGCAAATCCTAAATCCTAAACCAAATAAACCTAACTCCTAGATACATCCTAAGTCAAATCCTACCTAAATCTTACAATAAATATTTTCTACATTATATACTCCATCAATCCTACATCCTATAGCTTATCATAACTAAATCCTACAACTATAGCAACTACAAATGCAAGGAAATGGAAAAAAAAAAAAAAACCTTACCCAACGACCCGGTCGGTAACCGCTCGGGGGGGTCGGTAACCGCTGCGTCCGGTAGGTAACCGCCGGCGGGGAGGGCGCGTGGCGGGCTGGTCGGTTACCGACCAAATCTCTCGGTAACCGCCGCCGTCCGGTCGGTTACCGAGGGGCCCGGTCGGCTGCGGGCGGCGCGGGGGCGGAATGGAAGGGGGCGGGCGCGGATAGGGTTTGGGGCGCGGACGTCGCCCCCCCCCCCCCCCCCCCGGCCGACAGCTGCTTAAATAGGAGGCGGCAGGAGGCAATGGGCCGCGTGGGCCCTTAATGGGCCGGCCGGTTTTTTTCTTTTTTCTTTTTTTTTTTCAAACTTAAACACATCCAAAAAAATAGCAAACGAACTCCAATTTGAAAAATTTTTACACCATTGGACTCTATAAATTGTGAACTATTTTTAGGAATTTTTTCAGAATTTTTTTTTAAAAAAAATTTAAATTTGAAATTTGAATTCAAACTGGCACCGAAACCGAACCGGTCCCGGCCGGTTTATCGGTAACCGACCGGTTACCGCGGTTACCGATCGGTAACAAAAACGCTGGTGGAAACTATAGCACTGTTGTGGTTGTTGAGTGCATGCACTTCCCTCGTTTTGGGAAAGACCTCTCCTGCCATGGCATAGTAAACGCCTACTGTACTGTAGTACAGGATCGCCATGGTCTGTGAGCATGAAGAAAGGTGATTTACGGATTTACTACTAGTACGATCACGAAGACTCGTGCCGGGCCGCCGGCGTGCATGACTGGTCATTTCAGTAGTTGTCGTCGGACACTGCGAATACTACCGCCGGGTCAAAAGCCCCATAGCCCCCTGGCTCCAATCCCCGCTGACGGTTTGGTCCTTCCCGTCGGCAATCTCTGTGCATCATTGCGGCATACGTATACTACTCTCCTGCCGTCTCGCGCTTGAAGCGTCGATACGCAGCCAGGCGGCGCGGCCGTTACATGGGCCGGCAGGGCAGCCGTGTGGAGAATCGCTGGCTGCGCCGCGCGCGGCGGCCGCCGAGGGCAGGCCGGTCTCCATCCAGAGTTTTTTTTTTGCCCTCGTGATCCTCCTCCGCTTACTGTGATGCTATCGCCCTTTTCCTCGCACGGGAATCAAATCTGAAGCGAATGGACCCGTGGATCCCATCACCAAACAGTAGAGGCGATCTGGCGTGGCCCCCGCCGCTTCCCCCATGGCCCCACCCCATGTGCGGCTTTCTCGTCTTCTTCGCCCCGGCCCCGGCACCCAACCCCCACCGGCCGCAGTGATTGACCGCCAGTTCTCCACACCAGGCCAGGCCAGCCACGAACGCATCCACCCGGCCATCTCGTCCCTCGTGTCCCCACCAGGGTTTTTCAAACCGTTTGGTAATCGCGGTTACCGACCGGTTATCGACAAACCGCCCGTGGACGGTACGGTTTCGGTACCGGTTTGAATTCAAATTTCAAATTTGAATTTTAAAAAAAAATTCTAAAAAAATTTCTAAAAATAGTTCATGATTTATAGAGTCCAATGGTGTAAATTTTTTTCAAATTGGAGTTCGTTTGCTATTTTTTTGGACGTGTTTAAGTTTGAAAAAAAAAGAAAAAAGAAAAAAACCAGCCGGCCCGTTAAGGGCCCATGCGGCCCAATGGCTCCTGGCGCCTCCTACAAGGGAGCTGTCGGGGGGGGGGGGGGGGGTCTGTCCGCTCCCCAAACCCTATCCGCCCCTTCCCCGCACCAACCCGCCCTCGCGCCCCCCGCGTCCGCCGCCGCGCCTCGGTAACCGCTCGGTCGGTGTCGGTTACCGAGAGGATTCGGTCGGTTACCGACCGCGCCTCCAGGCCTCCCTCCCCCCGGCGGTTACCGACTGGACGCCGTCGGTTACCGACCGAGAGAACGGTAACCGCCCGGGTTCGCTTGGTGAGCTTTTTTTTTGTTTTTTTCATTTCCTTGTATTTGTAGTTGCTTTAGTTGTAGGATTTAGTTCTAGGATGTAGCATTGATGGAGTATAGGATGCAGAAAATATTTATTGTAAGATTTAGGTAGGATTTGACTTAGGATGTATATAGGAGTTAGGTTTATTTGGTTTAGGATTTAGGATTTGCGGTTGGATTTGCTTTAGGATATATGTAGGATTTAGGATTTAGGTAGGATTTAGGTGTATGTTAGGATTTAGGTTTATTTGCGGTATGATTTGATGCATGTGTTCGATTTGTTTGTGTTGTCCATTTGTGCAGGAAGATGCCGAGAGACGTGGTATGAGAGCATGGTGAGAATCTTGCTCCCGGTTGGAGATGCAATTACCGTCGTACACAAAAAGTCGGGGGTGGTGCTTCTCGATTGAAGCAGCATTTGGCTGCGCGTAGAACGGAGGTGATCCACTGCAGCAAGGTGCCCAGAGAAGTCCGGGAGTACTTTCAGCAGGAGATCGACAGAACTAGGCACGCAACTAGTGACCGCTCTCAGCAGAGGGTTGCACGAGAGACTGCTGCAGCGGAGGGCAACCACCCCCTTGACGATGACGAGTACGAGGCTCAGTTGCAGGCAGCCATGAATCAGTCCAGAGCAGAATATGAGTACCAAGAGGGGGTGCAGCGGAGATGAGGCGCTTACGAGCGTGGAGGTGGCAGTGGTAGTGGTACTGCTTCGCAGGGGGGCAATCCTTTGCAGAGGATGTTTCGGAGGTCTGGTTCACAGAGGCAGACCCCTGCGGTGGTGGAGGACTACAACTTGGCAGCCAGTACGAGGGGTGGACTGAAGCAGACAAGGATTGATACAGGGTCATGGACGCAGAGGGGAAGGAACGCGAAGGACGCAATTGGGAAAGCTTGGGGAAAGTTTTTCCATACTGCATGAATCCCCGGGAGATAGGCGGACAATCCGTACTTTGTTAGTGCGGTCAGGGAGACGTAGAAGTGGGGTAAGTACATATACTTGGAGACCTATGTCATTACGTATATTTCTCTATTCTCATGATTCGCTTACGATTGCAGGTGAAGGCATCGCGTCACCCAATGAAAAGGATATAGACGGGAAGTACCTCGATCAGAACGAGAAGGACCTGCATAGCCGGTACGCAAAGTTTCAGAAGGAGTGGCCCTTATTTAGGGTCACGTTGATGTGTGATTCGTGGACGGGCCTGACAAGAATGAATGTCATCAATTTTTTGATCTATTGCAATGGCGTCATGTGGTTCCACAAGTCAGTTGATGCGACTGGCAGAAGCCAAGATTCATCTTATTTGTTGGGGGTACGTCCAAAATATTGTGTCAGTTCACATGCACTATGTTTTCTCGGTTCCACTAAATGTTGTGCCTACTTGTGCAGCTGATTCGCAAGGTGGTTGAGGAGATAGGTGCTGAGCATATCGTGCATATCGTCACGGACAACGGCGCCAACTTCAAGAGAGCATGCCAGAGATTGAACGAGGAGTACGAGCATATTGTTTGGACACCTTGCCTTGCACACACCATCAACTTGATGCTGAAGGACATTGGTCAAAGGCCAGAGCATGCAGATATGATCTTTGTATGCAAGCGCATTTCAACTTGGCTGCACAACCATGGCCAGTTGAATGCAATGATGAGGGAAGCTGTGACAGAACCTCTTAAGATAGGGCCCACTTGTCAGGATTAACCAACTTAATCCCAACAGATGATTCAAATCTTAATTAGCCCATCAGGTGTCGCCACTTTACAGCGGATCATCCATCTCTTTCCGAACAGGATCACCTTATTACAATCATGACAGAAGTAATACGAAATTTTTATATTACATCAACGTAACGGAAATTTAAAGTCATATTACAAACCATAAGTTTTGAAACATAACTTAGTGTCATACGATAAGATTACATCAAGCTGCTGATAGATGAAAGACAAACAACCGAGTTACTCTTGCCCAAGAGTCAAGCAAAGACAGTTCATTCCTCATCTTCATCTACACTGACCACGGTCATGCAGCAAGAAGCCACACAAACCGGGTTGTGATCCTCATCTGCAACAGGGGTTAACAAACCCTGAGTACGGGAGTACTCCACAAGACTTATCCGACAAAGAAAAGTATTTGGTGGACAAAGCAGTATGCAAGTCATAGGATTCAAGGTGGGGTTTGCAAGAATCAAGTATTTTGCATAAATGAGCATTTATAAAAAGAATTGAAATCATTTATGTTATCCATAAGATTACTCAAGTATCGACCTAGAGGTATGGTCGATACAAGGTAACAAACATCCAAAAAGGAATCCAACAAGTATCCAGTTAAAGTGTATTACTACGCGGTAGAGGACAGAGTCATGTTTGCATTTCTGAGGAACACGACGATTCGAACCGGTTTATCCCAGCTGGGGCTTCCCTATCACACGACATATATAGCCGCTTAAAGCACGCAGATGACTACCTTTCCCTGGATCCTCTCGCCAAGACCGGGGTTCCGCCACCCGAGAGCACAGTACACCTCCTTCCAGTTCGCTAACTTGGAGGGTACACACTACTCTCGCCATCTCTCCACTCTGAGTGCGGGTTAACCGTTCTTCAAGCGAGAATAGCCAGAGTCCAGCTTCCCGGAGTATGTGATAAGTACTCCAAAGTCACAACCCTTGGACGTCTACAACGGACGGTTCCTAATCGACACATGCGGAAAGAACCCGCTCACCAGATATCCACATCTGGTGGCTCTCCAACACCGTGTCCGCCTGGTCTCAGATTATTATTTCCATCAAGAAGACATAGCCACTTGCCGCAGCAATCCGCTATTCTTCTCAAAAACAGAACCATTGCTGAAGCAATCATGTTATCACCTATTCTCGCAGATGACAGGAAATCATCTGACTCTATCGGTCTAAGCATTGCTAAGCAGCATAAAGCAACATCGTATTTTTAAAACAGTATCAAGGTACAGGAATAAATAATTCAAGGTAAGGCTATGCATCAAGTAGGAATTTGATTGAATACCATAATGCAATAGTATAAACATAAGTGTATTTTAAAGCAAACATTTTAAATACAAGGAAGTGTTTGAATGCACCGGGGCTTGCCTTGGTTGGAGGGATAAACGAACTCGGGCTCAGATTCAACAGAGAAAACCCCTTCACTGGAGGTATCCAACCCAACCAACGAACAATCTACACGATATAATGACATGTTTCAGATGATGCTCGAATAGTAAACATGATGCTCAACACAAACAATCATGCTCTTAAGAAAAGACTAAAACAGATTACACCTTGGGTACCACTTCCCTTCATGAAGGAAAGCAACACTCGGTTAGAAAGCAAATTAATTAAACCCTATTTATCTTGATTATCTAAGTTAATAATTACATTCAAAAGAACTGAGCAAGCAACATTACATCGAGCATGTCCAACTTGTGTTTGTCACTGGACAATGACCATTTGCATCAAATAATCCAAAATCACTCAAAGCCTAAAGTCATTAGGGTTTCTAAACATTTTATAACTAAACAGGGCATCTTCACAGAACTAAAAAAACATACTGACTAAAAAGGAAAAACTCTACACAAACCCACTGACGGCTGAGACCCGACCAACAGAGGCACAGACGCACGAGCGACGGCGCCGAGACCCACAAAACACAGCGGCGAGTCGTCGTCGGTGACCCAACCGAACGGCTACCCCTCGAACTTGCTTCGGCTCGCCGAGCCGAACCCAACGAGGTACGCCACAACCCAAACAAACCCTCAGAGACACCTCATCGAGGGTGCTAACGGTCGGACGGGGCTCGACCGATCGTGCACCATCGAGCACAGACCTCGATCGAAGAACTAGACCTTGATCGCTGAAGAGAGACCTCGATCGAAGAAGAAAGACCTTAATCGACCCTCGATCAGAGAAGCTAGGCCTCGATCACGACTCAGAGGACAACCGCGAGCAAAACGCCCACAGAAACGAGGCTAAAACCTACCCGGCTGACCTGGTTCGACGACAATGGCGGTGAACCGAGCTCGACCGCACACATACCGACGGACACAGGCCTCGATCGACCCTCGATCAGAGACGCTAGGCCTTGATCGACCCTCGATCGATACAACCAACAACTCCAGCAAGCTAAGCGGCCCCCAAACAACGCGAAACGCGCACGAGGCGAACTCGGAACGGAACGCAACACCCTCGTCGATGGCACTGGCGGTCGGCGGGGATCTGCGCGACGTGCGCCGAAGAAAACACGCATGCGCTCGAGGGCAACTACCTCTCGAAACAAACTCAGGACAACCAGACGAAGCTAGAGCAAGACTTGGATCTCAAAAAGATCAACTACAACGACTAGACGTCGAACACTCCACCGCGCCGAACAAGAACAGCGGCGGCGCTCGAGGACACAGCTCGAAGGCTCGATACAAGGACAAACGAGAAGAGCGGAGAGGTCGAGGAGCTCACCTTGGTCACGAAGCACTAGCAAGCGTGGCCGGAGATGAAGCAGAGACGACCGTCGATGGAGAACGTGCCGGCGGAGACGAAGAACTGCGCGACACGAGGATGTTCCCGAAGCTACGGGCCACCATTTGCAAAACGGAGAACCCGACGCGAATCAGAGATGAAGAAGGAGCAAGAAACATAAGACAAAAAGACAATGCGGCTCCTGCGCAGCCCGGTCGAAGACGGACCAGAGCGACGGCAGTCTCGTCGGAGCTGAAGAAGACAGAGCCACGCTGGACGAATGCAGGCTTGACGACTTCAACCAACTTTACCCGAGGAAGCGCGAGATCCAGGCAAAGACAAAGGCGAAGGATTGAGTGGTTGGAAGTGGCTAACGAGCTCGGACGAGTTCGTCAAAGATGGTGGAACGCTCGGCGGAGCAAAGCAGAGCGGAGCGAAGAAGAGTGGAGCAGTGGCGTGGAAAGGGAAACAGAGAGGATGGTGTCCCGCTTTTAAGACGACAACGGGTTCCGCAAGATCGCCACGTACACTCGACAAGACGTGAGTCCCTGGAGAGGTGTCAGACAGGAGCGACGTCGAGATCGACCCCGCCATGCAGCTGCTCGAGGAAAGGACAGAACTGACCGTGTGGCTATTTTGCAAAATGCTCAAGCTTCCAGGGGTTTTCAGGGAAAACTTTGAACACGAAAGATGCTCAAAACTTTGAGATCTACAACTTTGCTTAAACAACCACAAGCAAAAACTTTATAGATTTTGAAAATCATGTTTAGGGTTTAATCCACCCCCTTTGGGAAAAGGGTTTGGATTCTAGATTTTAATTTGAGAATTTGAAAAGATGACCTGCATTCAAACAATTGATCAAACATAGACAAGTAAACTCATTTTAGTTCAATGCATTTCCAGGTTTTCAAACAATTGAATGATGCTTAATGCATTTGATGACATGATAAAATTTTAATTAAGTTATTAACAAGATTAACACCCGGGGTGTTACAGAAGCCATTGGTGGTGAGTTGGTCAAATGGAATGCCACTAGGTTTGGGACCAACTACATGTTCATGGAGAGCTTCCATCGGAAGCGTGATCGTTTTATGGAGTGGATGGGATCTCCCGAGTTCTTGCATAGTAGGTGGGGAAAATCCAAGGAAGGACATTATGCTCATGCAAGATTGTCTAGTATACAGTGGTGGGAAGGACTTAAATACATCATCGATTCAGTGGCACCAATTTACAGGTTCCTTCGGTTCGCTGATCAGGATAAGCGACCTAACCTGTGTGAAGTAGTGTACAACTTCCAAGAGTGCAAAAAGGAGATGGAGACCTTCTTTGGAACCAATGTCCAAACATGGCATGAGTACAAGGTTATCATGGATGGCAGGATTGCGGACTTGTACTATGGCACTCATGTGGGCCCAGGTGCGATCACAACCATTGTTAAAATAGCAGTCTCTACATATTGAGTATTTACCATTTGCTAATTTGTCGTGCATCATATGTTGCAGCTGCTGTCCTGAACCCAAGGCTTGTATATCGTTATAATCCAACTCCGCAAATGTTTGGTGGCCTCAAGGAAGCATTTGGGAAAATGACGGATGTGCATACCGCTGTCTTGGCATTACAGGAGGCAGAAACATTCCGCCTACACTTTGGGGAGTTTGGCACTGAGCTGGCCATTAAAATGGCCACGGACCCCAAGACAACCCCATGTAAGAGTACTTTTGAACTCCTTTTTTTTGTCTTTTTGAACGCATACCTAACATAATGGGTTCCACTTGTAGCTCAATGGTGGATGCTGTTCGGCAGGCGCACTCCAAATCTGCAAAAACTTGCGTTGAGGCTTGTTGCACAATGTGTATCCTCCAGTGGATGCGAGCGCAACTGGAGTACATTTGCCTTAGTGCACACGAAGGTTCGGAATCGCTTGTCCCACAAAAAACTAATAAAGCTAGTGTATGTGAACTACAACCTTCGCCTGCGACTCGCGGATGCCTCCGGACCACCTAGGCGTGAGGATGAAGACTTCATTGACCAGTTCACGCAGATATCCTTTTACGAAAGGGATAATCCGGTTCGAGACTGGATGGAGTATGGCAGATCCAACCAGGCTCCAGTTCTCGACGAAGAGGATGAAGAAACGGACATCCCTCTTCCGTCCTATATTGTGAGGTACGTTGATGTACTTTGTTAGCCACTAACGAACCATACTTTTAATAATATGATTCATTCTTTGTGATGACAGAGACCAAGTGGACCCCGACGATCTTGGGCCCATCAGTGATTGGACCCGTAGACATGTGGGTGACACGCATCTTGGCAAAAGAAAATATCAGACGAGACCTAGGCAGGACGACCCCAAAAGCCAGAAACGAAAGGAGAAACGAGTGCAACAACCTGTCACCAGCGATGATTCGACAGATGATGGCGAGGAGGGTGAGGAAAGTCCACGGAACCAAGAGTCCGATCACAGCAGCTCAGCAAATGATAGTGGAGACGGTCATAGTGGTGACGATGACCCTGGAGCTACTGGTGCTAGTGCTGTTGGTGGTGGTGGTGGTGGTGGTGGTGGGGCTGGGGGTTCTGCAGTTGGTGCTGGTGGTAGTGGTGTTGGTGATTTTGGTGGACTTCGTTTCACAGGTATCGATTGTTACAGACATTTTTTTTATGTCTATGACTATTCACTAGTACTAATTATGGTCGGCTGCAGGCGAGACGGACTTCACACATGCTACTCAGAACCGCGACCATAGGCAGCCGGAATCGCAGAGGAGAGCTTACGACCCGACGGACTGCTATGGCACGCCACAGTACTTCTCTTCCTCGTACAGTGATACATCGTACGGTGGTGGTTATACCTACCCCGTTCCTGACATCAGCACGCAGCTGGCCACTAGATGGGTCTACGAATGGCAAGACCCGGATTTCTACAACATGTTAGTGCAAGAATGGGAGACCACAGCTCATTGGACGGGCCAATCATGGATAGACTACAAGGCTGGGCTCCAGTCACGTGGTATCGCTCTAATGTCCACCGCGGAGTATGAGGAGGGGTGCCGAAACGGGATCTTCCCTTATATTCAACGCCAGTGACCATGATGTTCGCATGTCTACGACACAAGGTATTTCCATGGACGATTTGTTGTTGCAACGGTGAACTACGTTATTTCCGTCGTGAATTTGTGGCTAGTGCATCACTATGATATTTCGATGGGATGTCTATTTGTGTCACACTATTTTTCCATGAATTGTGTGTTCTATTTACATCATTATGTGCAAAGGTCATGCAAAAAAAATTGATTTTTTCAAGAAAAAAAAAGACCACCCGGCGGTTAGGACCGGTTACCGATCAAACCGGACGGTAACCGGCCCTAACCGACCGGTTACCGGTCCCAAACCGATTGAACTACGGGGTTTGAATTCAAAATCCAAACCGTCCGGTTTGGGACCGGTCCAAACCGCTGGCGAGTGGTTCCGGCCGGCGAACGGTTAGGGAAACCTGGTCGCCGCCCCTCCCGAACTCTACGTCAGACAGACGTCGCACGGGAGGGAAAAAAAAAGGCCAGGGTAGACGCGGGGAAAACCTGACCTGCGGACGGGCGGGCGACGAAAACCAGGGAAACCATCGTGTTCTTGCTGTACTAGTGTGGTTGACTGTTGTTGTAGCAGAACGTAACATCAGCTGGATGGCAACAACGCCACGATCAGAGCCTAGCTAATAATTATTACACGCGGTGCACACTGGAAAATCAAATAGTGATGCAAACCGGCCTGACGTGCTGTAGTAGAGATTCTAGATTATTTGGAGCAACACGTCTCACTCGTACGGATACGTAGGCCGGTCAACGTTGCTGTTCTCCAATTCGCCAAAAAAAAACCTTGACGTTCTTCTTTCCAGTGTCGTGCGGTACGTGCTGGCGAGATTACTAAGGAAACTGGTAAAGATTAGGGGCATATATAATAAGCTTCTCATTGCTTGTCATACTTGATCGCTGATTTGTCTTCTTGTTTTTTTGTCCAAAGCCTGTATGTAATCTGCTCGTTGAATTTTACTAAATCCAGTCAAGAAAAACCGATGAGTTTTTATCCTTGTACGGATAATGCTTCAATTCGCCCGGTCAAAAGACAGCCAGCCTACTTTTCCGCTTATCAATGACGAGCACGCCTCCGCCGCCGGTCGGCAAGCAAAACGGCAAATCTTTTTCAGCCGCCGGAGGGGACGAGGACGACGGCCAAGCACAACGCCCAAACCGGTACCGTACTACGGCGGCGCGAGCACGGAAGAGCCGTACGGATGGCAAAGCTGAAGCCCGCACGGCGCCACGGCCCCACGTCACGCTCACGCGTGGGGGTGGGGCGGCCCATGAGCCCATCCCACGCGCCGGGGGGCCCGGTAGCGCAACACAAAAGACGAAAGCGGCCAAATCCTCCGTGACGAGCGGGCCCCGCGTCGACGCGGTGGCGCGCGCGACACGTCGTCCGCGACGGGGACCGGACGTCTGCCTGCCTCCCTCTTTTTACTTGTGGGGAGAGCCCTGGTGGCTTCTGGCCTGGGCCGGGTGGAGCCGTCACGTCGCGGAAAAAGGCGCGCGAGCCAGCGCGGGTGCCGTCGCCGTACAAGCTTGGGGATTCCGTACGGGGCGGCGTGTACGGGGGTCCGTCCACGGTCCACCACCCCCTCTCCTGGGCCCGCGGGCAGCGTGGCGTCACTGGCGCGGCCACGACGGGGGCATGTGCGCGCGCTACACCTCGCGTGGCCTCTGCTTTGCTGCCGCCTGGACGGTCGGACTCCGATCGATGTGCTGCTGGCCACGGACAGCCCACAGCGGCGCAGATTCACTGTGGTAGGTTCAGCTTCACCTGCTGGTAATGACCAGCTTACTGGCCAGCACTTACTGCTAATTTTGTCTCCTGATGCAGCCATCCATTACGTGAGTACAGTACTGCCGATGAAGTTTCTCTATTATCCAAAACTAGCGCATTTCTTATCAAGTTAATAATGTTGGTCACATAGCATAGCAAACACTAAAAATAACACGATGGGTCGAGTTACTTGTAGGCACAGGCTGTTGCTATTACTTGGAACTTTGGAAGGGAGCGTGTGGCTTCAAACATTTACTAGTACCGTGAAATTTAGTCAAGCCGGCGTTACGATCGATAGCTTTCACCGGACGGGAACTAGTGTAGTATGCACTAGAGCTTGATGAATGCTGGCCCGCATAAACCCTACTACCGGAAGAAAATCCTTCGGATCTTCCCATCCCACTTTGTTAAAACGTGAGGATTAACAACTAAAAGCTTGCAGCTCCTGTATCAACTCCAGATGTGCTGAAAGTACCTATCATTATTATTTTATAACAAGAAAAACCAGCGCCGTATAGCCCATAGCTATATCTATCATTAGTTATATATATATATGCACGTGAAAGATTTTCAAGATTGGTTTATACACTATTTTAAATTCTATTAGAGCTGCTTTTTTTTTTTGGCGAAAATTGGAGCTCCTAGCTGCAGCATGCCACATGAAGAGGATCGGAGGGTACGGGAAAACATGGCAAGTTGACTCACTCTATTGTAAATTATAACACGTTCTAATTTTTTTAAATAATATAATATAATATATATATATATATATATTATGTTTAGATATACAATGGAATATACTTTTTTAAAACTTTTAAGATACTTTATAATTTAAAATAAAGGGAGTGCTTGTTTTGATAAGTCCTCCACAAATTAGTGCTCTCTATCAATAAGAGCAATGGATGATAATCAATCCAAAGACAATACTGTTCGGCTGCGGTTGAACAACGCTACCCCAACAGTGCCCAGATGACATTGTCCACCCACAGCCTCTCGAAGAACTAGATGTATGCCCTCATGTGACGCCATTTAGCATTTTTAGGGGATAATTGGATTTGGAATTCAAGGACAACTTGGACCAACCAAGATAAACCAAGTCTATCATATTCGGAGGCACTATGTTTATAAAATTCTAAAATTCCCCATGCTATTTACATTGTAAACCATTCTATTAATATACGTTATGCACACACCTTTTGATATATAATTGGTACCGACTCATTGAAATTATCTATTTTCATAAGGTACTTAAATATTTTTTGACAAACATTCATAGGTCTTTACATCTGTTCACCGTGTCATTAGGGCTACCACAGTTTCATGATTGCTTGGATGTATCAACCAAAAGAATCTAAGAAAAAGGGCAAGTTGTAGAACATGGGTCATGGGCTCATGGCCAACCCATATGGCTAGTACCATTGTCTTCATCCCGAAATAATATAACTATGATATATGTGTCAATTAAAATACTTCACATTTGACCATATTTCAGTGAATAATATTTATATTTATGACTAAATTAATTTATTACAAAAATACATTTCATAATTAATTTAATAATGTTTATTTCATATTATAAATATTTATATTTTTCCTATAATTGTCAAATTTAATATACAAAACCATAACATTGTTTTATAATTATATTCTTTTGGAAACGAAGGGCTATTTTTTTTACCCATTTTCATGGTTATGAAAGGACCACCATGGCGCCCACATGGCCCAAATGTATTTGCTTGGGGAAGCATAGCATTTAGTTGGGGGTTTCAGCATCAGGGGCAGACCTAAGTGCCTCTCCAGCTCAGCACAAGGCAGGT
This sequence comes from Microstegium vimineum, assembly GCA_022036555.1. Taxonomy (NCBI): domain Eukaryota; kingdom Viridiplantae; phylum Streptophyta; class Magnoliopsida; order Poales; family Poaceae; genus Microstegium; species Microstegium vimineum. The sequence goes on from CM039141.1 coordinate 13,593,775, forward strand.
CGTTTGTACGTTTGTAAAAAAAAAAGTTGTTTTTTCTTTGTTTTCTCTCTTTTCAAGCAGATTTGCTACACAAAGGACAAAGAGTCAACAAGAAAAGGTTCCACGGCATTAAATATTCTAATATAATTATTGTTAGACCACCGTTCTCCAAAAGTTGGCTGATAAAATAAGACGTATTAAGCTATTGTTATGAAGTACAGTAAGAACATATAGACAATCATTAACTGACCCCCCCTATATTTAAGCTATTGTTATGTAAAAATAAACAATATTTTAAATAGCAGGCTACAATAAAATTATAGTGGCTAACTTCAGTCGTCTCTATGGGCTAAACTAAAGTAAAGCTATTCGCTAATGCTATGATCCGCCTTTTAAACACCGAAAATGAGCTACTATTTTCATGATGAGTTTGTCTGAGATCAAATTAAATAAAACAAAAATTACACGTAACCTTTACCTTTAATGGTACAGTTAATTGTCACGTACTCCTTCCGATTATAAATATGTATGTTATTTTGGCTTTTTAGACATAATTTTTATCAAGTATCTAAACATAATATGTATATCTATGTGTATAATAAAAGCTCCATAACTATAGAAGACAAATAATTTACACTTTAGAACAGAGGCAGTAGTAGCAGCTTTCACAATTTGCTTTGAAAATTATGTGTCATATTCACGACCTTATTATTGTGAACAACATTTTTATGCTTATAATAAATAGTTGGCTTAAAGCGACCTACAATATTTAATTATTGTTAAGAGCAACCATGTCAGGTTTGAATAATCACCCAACTAAGCCTAACATCATATCTAGAATCCCATGCTCCCTACCGGCAATATCAGAATTAGAATTAAAAATACAGTCAAGTTAATCAGAGTAAAAAATTAAAATTCCAGTAAAATGACCAGCCTTTTCCATGGCACCTCACGCGCATCGATCTACAACCTTATCGCTTGGCTTTTTAGCCGGCTTAAATCCAGTCAGAACAGTGTTTTTCTCTCAAAAAAAATCAATCAACAGTGCATAATCCTACCAAAACAGTGCATAATCCTGTCAAACGAACATACCGCTAATCAGCCTAGCTTTATCGTTTAGCCTCACGCGGTCATGCTCTTCATCCCCATCTGCATCTCTCTCTCTGCCCACACCATGTGTGGCCAGATTCCCCTAAATAGGTGTTTTCTCTACTGCATCACAGCATCAGTCCCCTCTTTCCCTTCCCTCTCCTCAGTCCCTATCCGCTGCTGCTAACAGCAGAAGCTGCGGCACCGGCACGGAGGTGCGCTCTCCCCGGCGGTAGTTTTGGGAGCTGCAGGGGGAAGAAGCGAGCTAGAGCTGCAAGCAAGAATGATAGGCGCCAACACCAACGCCGCCGTCTGCCCGTGCCCGGAGTACGCGGAGGTCGACCCCACCGGCCGGTACGGACGGGTATGGAATCGCCGCTACCGCTGGAGCTCCTCCTATCACCGTTTTTTTTTTTGATCCGTCTGCTCACCAATCCGCTGATCCGTTTTCCCGCACCTTTCCTCTTTGTTTATCGCAGTTCAGCGACGTTCTTGGCAAGGGCGCGTCCAAGACTGTGTAAGATCCGGCGCTGTTCTCGCCATACTGCGTGCTTTCATTTCGCCTGCCCACCGAGTCCTTCCCTGATCCGAGGTGCGCGTGCGGGGATTGCGTGCAGGTACAGGGCGTTCGACGAATACCAGGGGATGGAGGTGGCGTGGAACCAGGTGAAGCTGCACGACTTCTTGCAGAGCCCCGAGGACCTGGAGCGGCTCTACTGCGAGATCCACCTCCTCAAGACGCTCAAGCACCGCAACATCATGAAGTTCTACACCTCCTGGGTCGACGTCTCCCGCCGGAACATCAACTTCATCACCGAGATGTTCACCTCCGGCACCCTCCGCCAGTAAGCGACCAACCCGCTCCTGTAGCTCCTAAAAGTTGTTGCTCCCCTTTTCATGTCCGGTTGCAGAGAGTCACCTTTTTTTTCCTCGCCAGTCGCAAAAGTTTATTTTTATTTTTATTATCCTCCCTCCTCTCTCGATCTCTCTCTCTGGGCTTGATTGCTTCTTGGACTGATTGATTGTGGTTACGCGTCTGGTGGTGATTTAGGTACAGGCAGAGGCACCAGAGGGTGAACATATGGGCGGTGAAGCACTGGTGCCGGCAAATCCTCAGCGGCCTGCTGTATCTGCACAGCCACAATCCGCCCATCATCCACCGGGACCTCAAGTGTGACAACATCTTCGTGAACGGCAACCAGGGCGAGGTCAAGATTGGCGACCTCGGCCTCGCGGCCATCCTCCGCAAGTCCCACGCCGTCCATTGCGTGGGTAAGCCATCTGATTAGCTCATTAGCCCGAAATTCTGTTGTCTGATCACAACTGGTAATAGCTATATGCGGTAATTTGATGGGGGCTAGATGTGTTGGATTGGTTGGACAGGTACACCGGAGTTCATGGCACCGGAGGTGTATGAGGAGGAGTACAACGAGCTGGTGGACATCTACTCGTTTGGGATGTGTGTGCTGGAGATGGTCACGTTTGAGTACCCGTACAGTGAGTGTACACACCCGGTGCAGATATACAAGAAAGTGATCTCTGTAAGAAGATCCCTGATCCCTATAAGCCATTCCGCAGCAACTGTGACTCTGGTGTGCAGTTTGAAATGTTTTTCCTGATTTCAGCTAGCTGTTTGAATTGGTAGGGTACTAAGCCAGAAGCTCTGTACAAGGTAAAAGATCCAATGGTGAGGCGCTTTGTCGAGAAGTGCCTAGCAACGGCATCTCAGAGACTGTCGGCGCGAGAGAACTGCTTGAGGATCCCTTCCTACAGGGTGATGACGTGGCTGTTTCTTTGGATGGTGGAGATTATCATGTACCGTCCAATTATATACGGCAGCCTTCATATTTAGGGCATACCTATAGCAATGGCTCCATGATGAGTAATGGATTCTCGGAAAGCATTAATGAAGATGCTCTTAGTGAAGACTGCGAGGATGATGATATGAAAGGCCAGGAGGGCATTGACCTGTTCAACGAGAATGAAGATGAGCCTCTTGGCAATGTGGATATAACAATCAAAGGGAGAAAGAGTGAGGATGGAGGCATATTCCTCAGATTGCGGATTTCTGATAATGATGGTATGCACAATTTGTAATAATGCATAAAGTTCTGAAGTTTTAGTTCATATATGAAAATTCGATTTTGGTATTAGTGAAAGCTAATTTTCCATATTCCAGGACGGGTACGCAACATCTATTTTCCTTTCGATGTTGAGGCTGATACTGCACTAAGCGTTGCAACTGAAATGGTAGCCGAGCTGGATATAACTGACCATGAAGTTACTCGAATTGCTGGCATGATTGATGGAGAGGTCAGTGCATTGGTGCCAGATTGGAGTCCTGGTCCAGGCATAGAGGATGATGCTCCTGACACTTCATACTGCCATAATTGTGGATCCAACGTTTCATCGTGTGGTTCACTTTACGCCTACATGTCATCAGGACGTCAAGGTTGCCAGTGTGCAGAGTTACATGGGCGGTTTGAGGAGATCACATTCCAAACCGACGGAGAGCAGTGTGATTTGCAGGAATCTGCAGGCAGCTCTGATGATGGTGGTGGCCAAACAGAGCATTATGTCAAAAGTAAGGAGTCCACTCATGTGAATGGCCTTGTACAGATGGGTAGAAGAGATCTTTCTAATCAGCTTTGCTTTAGTTCATTCCAAGAGCAATCATGTTCATCTAACCATTACGAGAATGACAGTAACCATCACACAAATGGGTTTGACATGAAGCATGAGGTAAAGATTGCCAAGTACAAAGCACGGAAAATGGCACACTTAAAGAGGGCTATCCATCCATCTCTTGACTTTGACAATGCTGGAGTAAATAGGATGAAGCCTTCACTGAACAAGCTGCAATCTTTCCATATTGGAAAGAACCACAGTTTCCGCGTACCAACCTGTGACCGAAGCCCGGGCAAAGTAAGTACAGATTATAATTCTGATATGAACAGCCAAGTATGGCATAGCAGGCACCCCGATCCGGGAGCCCAAAGGGCCCGGCATTGTGAGGTCAATGCAGCTGGGAGCAACCCGGATTGTATGCTTACAGCGAGTCGCTACTATACCGGAGCTCAGTTGCCGCCAAATCTCCCGAGAACAAAATCTGTACCCCCCATGAGTGCTGTCGATGCCTGAAATGCTCTTGCCCTGTAAATTTTATAGAGTGTACATCTGTTTTGGTTCTTTTTGTATCCATTATGAAACATAGTCGTTGAGCAGGAGACTGAATGTGACGATGTTGCATGTGGATTAAGGCTGAGCTGTTTGTAAATTTCCATCTTGTGAATCCAGAGAGGTTAGGCTGTACAAGTGCAATCTACATCATTTGCCCCACTGGACAGCCTGTTTTATCCTCCTTAATATACGCAAGTGCCTTTCTTTCAAAATCTTGGGATTTCAGAGATTCAAAGTTACTGCTACTTAATTAGGCAGAAACAAAGCCAGCGCCAGAACTGATCACATGATCAAAATCATGAGCTGGAGCTCTATCCTTGCTTTGGTACTAGATGTCACCTATGAAAGGGACACCCATCTCTCCTAGTTGCAGTTGAATACACATCAAATCTGCATCGAAGGTACAGACATGCCAGCCTATGCATTTGCATTGCTAATGCCAACTGCTGCATGGATGCTACACTAATCAATTGACGCTTTCATGGTATGACACCATCCTGATCATTTGGCATTTGGCATTTGGCAACCCCACGTTCCTTTGATTCTTTCTCCGATGCCCCTTCTTTCATGTTAAAAATCAATTGTTCGCATGAGACGGAAAAAATGGGAATTATTCCAGTATTGACAGATATCTGAGCATCACTTACAGAAGCTGATTATATATTTTCATTTTATCGCCATATACTTTCTTTGTCCAGCAAGGGATGGCCACCACATGCTGCATGATAATTCATTAATTCAGTTGTCTAAGATCGAGATCGCCACAGCCATTGGTCCACATCTTGGGACTTGGAGGCTTGCAACTTGCATGTATGGCGTGCCTGAGGCTGGATCAGGACAAAGGTGTCCATATATGGCCATAGATAATTTATGAGGAATTTAGGAAAACAGGTGGTCTTGTTTGGAGTTCAAGGAGATCTTTTCATCCTCTTCTTCTCTGTGTTTGCGACATTTTGACAGTGCCCAGGTCAGTTACAGTTTATGTTTGGGTCATCAACAAGAGGAAGAAGCGAAGAACTGGTCGTTGTTGGATGTGAAAACCTATCTGAACTGGAAATGCTATTATCAAATCAAAGGAATTGTAACTAGTTATGAAACTATAACTAATAGTGTGTTTCCATTTGATATGGACAACTTTGTGGTCATGAAAAGCGGTGTTGTGAAGACGAGTCAAAAATGACAGTTTTAAGGAACTCCAAAAGCCAGGATAAAGTGTTTCAAAAAAATAAGTGCTCCTACATCTAATCAAGCAACCTTTTGAAGGCAGTGCGGTGCTTAGAGATATATATTCAGATAAGATAGGAATTGAAGTAGTCAAGCACCAAGTTAGGCTGAGGATGGTAGGAAGTGAAAGGTGCAGCACTGCCCTTTCCAACAATTGTTGAATAATTCAGTCAGCCGATGGTCTTGTGCACGGTTCGCTTCCCCAAAATTGATTGGTTCAGAGGGGAAAAAGGGGACGGCTCTCCTGCCTGGCTGCTTTGTGTGAGGGGCATTGCCCGTTGCCCTGCTGCTTGATTCAGAAACTTCAGCAATAACTAGCCATACAAATATATTCACAAGAGAACAGATCGTTCAAATTTTTATGGTTATTGTCTCCCGATATGTGAATTCATAGTGGTTCAGTTATCCCCAGAAGGAAAATATGTGATTGGCATCTAACTAGAGTTCCTGCAAGCCGGAGCTGGTTGATTGTCTGAAAAGAAAAATAAAGCTACTACTACTAGAAGCATGATCTTGAAGAAAAAACACAAGTTTTTTAATTGCAGAATGACAAACTGGTCTGGCTCCTCGGTGGCAAAAGCATGTGTAGGATAGGAGTAGGGCATGGAAAGGCTATGACCTTATCCAGAAATGTGGATGAGGAGGTTGCTCTCTTGAGAACCACCACACCACCAAGATTCCAAGAACCGGATTGTTAGATAGGGGTAGATCGCTAGAATAGAGAGATGCAGTAGAGTCTATAGTTTGCTACCTACATCTGCATTGTCCCCAACCTAACCAAAGCATTCTTTCTCTTCTGATACGGCAAAAAGATACCATGCTTTGAGAGGATATGAAGGAAAAGCTCTTCATGCCAGCCGATCGAGCTGCAGGTACAAAGTGCAGTGTATGTATCTTTCACGTTTTATTTTGTCACAAGAGACGAAATTTACACGAGTTTTTGGCTTACTGAATGTGTTGTGGTAGGCAAAGCTACGACCGCCGGAACTGATAAGGTACGAACGAGGCTGCTTTCTGCAAAGTTGCCTCGTCACTCATCACTTAATCATAAGTTTGAAGCAGCCTGCTTAGTGCTGACACGAGTGGCCGTAAACTTTGGACCAGCACATTGTGTATCGCAACGGTGACAGTTGACTCGGCCTCGTGATTCATGATCTTGTGTTAGTGTTTGTTTATGCTCTTTGTGCACGTGCAGTGGTCCGGATCGGATTCGGTGTTTAAAGTTTGATGGTTCCGTAAGAACGGCCAAAGATGGGCTAGCAACTAGCATGAAAAAAATCTTGTATCACTCAACAAATTAAATTGTCACTAGCTAGTCCATCAACTCATCATGCTCAATGGCTAAGATTATAAGAGACGTAATCGATCATATGATGTCATAAATCTTTGATTTTGGTTTTCCAAATTTCTATCCTATCGACTGCTAAAGTTTTTTATCAATTAAAAATTTGTGCCCATTTTATATTTATTAACTCTCGTTTTGTATTTTTGTTAAAATGTAAGAATTTTAGGTCGCTGCACTCTACAATAACATAAATTGTTGTCTAAATTGACGTCATGTTACTCAAAATCACCGATAGAGCTTCAAATGAGATATATGATGGGGGCAATGGTGGTTAAGACTTATAAGAGAGTTATTTTGTGTATTTTTATAGGGAATTGGTGGGTATTTTTGTATAAAACATACTAGAAGGAACCCGCGCATTACTACCCGAATCACGAATGATTTGGAATTAACCTAGACAACTTATATTTAGTTGCATGAAGTGGTAAACTATTATAAATACATTTTAGTGGATGTAGTATTATAAAGGTATATGGAAGGCTAGTGGGGTTTATTACAATTAAAGACATATAGATATAGATATAGATATAGATATAGATATAGATATAGATATAGATATAGATAGATGAGTAGATGACCTAATGGTTATTATTAGCTAGTAATAATGATTAGAGTCTAATAAATTAAAAGCCAGATGAATATGATCATTTTGAGAAATTTTAGGATTTATATGATTTTTCCTAGCACATCTCGTGAGTACTAACACATGTGTTTATTTAGACCCTCTAGTTGGAAATAGTAGAATTATTCAGTTGTTAGGTTCAGTTTTAAGTGGACAAATGTACAACACATATAGTTGTGAATTGTAAGGCGTTTTGTTTTTTTAGATATATTATTATTTGTACTATATATATCTCGATATAGTATATGTATAAATCCTTCTATATAGAAAAGTTTATGTATCTAAAAATATTCTTTTATCTCCTGTACATGAGCCGGCAACACTAAGGAGATCTTTGATATTCTTTTAATATTTTTTAGAAATATAGGATGACTAAGATTTTGGTATAAAAATATTCATGCGTAGAGTCCCGGAGAAATTATTTTTTATCTATTTTTTTAACATAGCACATATATTATTAGGTTGGGTTGATAAGTTGGGGAGAATATGTTGTTAATCTTAGGTGAACTAAAATGGACAATGGTTTCTTGGGTTTATTCGCTTGATGCTGCTAGATGGGCCGAGAACCCGAGACCAAGAGTCCCGACGTCGACGGGTCATTAGATTGGGCTTATACTAGGCTTCGCCGTGTGAATCGGCCTAATATCGGAAATCGTTAATGCGCCAGCAGCCCACCGCTACATAGAGAGCGGGTAAACCTGTTGGCATTTCCAGCCTTCTAGGTTACCGTCTGGCCGCCGCCGCCGCCGCCGCCGCCGACTTGTCACTCGCTCTCCCTCCTGCTCGCCGCAACCGCCACCATGGGCCGCTTGTACGGCCACGGGAAGGGCATGTCCTCGTCTGTGCTGCCCTACGCTCGCGTCGCCCCTGGTTGGGTGAGGTCGACCGCTGGGGAGGTGGAGGACATGATCGTGCGCGCCGCCAAGAAGGGCCACCTGCCGTCGCAGATCGGTGCGCTGCTCCGCGACACGCACGGCGTTCCGCTGGTCCACGGCGTCACGGGCGGCAAGATCCTGCGCGTGCTCAGGGCCCACGGACTGGCGCCGGAGGTGCCCGAGGACCTGTACTTCCTCATCAAGAAGGCCGTCGCGATCAGGAAGCACCTGGACCGGAACCGGACGGACGTGGACGCCAAGTTCCGTCTCATCCTCGTCGAAAGCAGGGTCCACCGCCTGATCCGCTACTACCGCCGTACCAAGAAGATCGCCGCCAACTTGAAGTACGAATCCACCACCGCGAGCACTCTGGTGGCCTAATGGTTTCGTTTCATCATCTCGGTTCCTGTGAATCAATTCTCTACAGCTTTGGAGTTTACCTTAATTGTATGGAAGTTAAGTGATAGCAAGTACTTTATGCTATGTTAATGTGAGGTCTTTAAATTTATCCACCCGTGCACCTAGGAAGAGGTATGTATCTTGAGACTTGACAGTTATGAGACTGGATCAGGTTTTTGACCTTTGAAGCTGCATTATTCAATATGGTAGGCTTAAGCTTGAGTAGGTTGGTGATGCTCTCATCGAAAGTTCAGAATGAAGCAAGAGACTTGGTATTTGGTGTTGCCTTCCCCCTTTCTATCTTGGTTTCACCAATTAGTTCGTGGTACACAATTTTTTTTATAGCTTAGCTAGTGAGCTATTCTACATTGGTTGATATTTGAGGAATCTCCCAGGAAACAATGATACTTATGGATGTCGGTTTCCTTATCCCATAATTTTAAATGGTGTGCGATGTGTTAGGTTCTGTTGCTTATCAAGTTTTAGGTTAGGTTCTAGATCATTCGGGTGTTCCTTAGAATTTTTGGATGTGTTCCAATTTGAACATATAAGAAGTTGGATCTTGCTGCCCACAAAGTATCTTTTGGTTGGTATAGTGAGCATTCCAATGTTCTATTTCAGAGAATTTAATCAAGTGACTTGGATTGGATTCCTTGTCATTGCTTCATGCAAATAGATTGAGATTAATACTGTTCACCTTAGAGTAAAAATAAAAACATGATGGCAGGCTTTATGAAATATCATGTTTGGGTCCTACTGCGTCGTTTGTGGTTAGGTTCCTGGTTCAACTTACATGTTAAAGTACTCCTCCATCCAAATTTATAAGACATCCAGAATTTTGGAGATCAAATATTAGTATGACTAATTATTATGATAATAACAATATTTATGATTGGCAATAAGTACATTAGATTTGTTATTAGTATAATTTTCATAGTATGTTTATTGATGTCTAAATCTTGTATTTTCTCTATAATTATTGGTTAACTTGAGCAATGTTTTCTAGTCGTCGACCTAAATCGCGATTGATCTGGTCCTTATCGGTTCCCACAATGTCCGATTAGGGTCAACCGATATCGATCAGGGCGTACTAGAAACCTAGTAGGTCTGTCTAAGAATTAGTCGTCGACTAATCGCGATTACGTTAAGGCCAGTATGGACGATAGTTGGTGACTTTCATTTTTATGTTGGACTTGTGCCATTTTTGTGGCTTGCTGCTGCCCATTAGACTCACTGTTTCTTTGGCCTGCTAGGGTTACCCTTTATATCCTATTTGCTTCCCAGTTCCATTTTCTCTTCCCGCACAACAGCCGCCACCTGCATTCTATTTCCCGCGCAGTTTCTCCAACCATCGGTGGCTCACCTTCTCCAGCCACAGGCGCCTCCACTCTCCAGCAAAGAGAAACTGCTCTCCTCCACAGCCAGCTGCTCTTTCTCACCACCGGCCCTTCTCACCTGTCGGCTGCTCTCCTCCCCGCCGGCCCTTCTCCTTAGCCGGCTGCACACGGGTCTTCGTGATGAGCTACTTTGACGACGGTATGTGCCTTCCCCTCTCCATCTTCTCCCTCTCCTCCCCTATTCCTCATTCTGCAGCCTCTCTGGATCTCTGCTAAGTTACTTGGTGCTTGCTTCTCTGGTTCTCCATCATCCATCCTAAAAAGTTGTGCTTCTGCAGATGTATATATAGGTATATATATATAGTAGGTATATGTCCTGATATATAGGACGACTTGGATGACCAGCACGGTCGACTAGGCTCGACTAATCGGCCTAGTCGACGACTAATCACGATTAGTCGTTTGATCGGTCCCATGGCGACTAGGTTCGACTAGGTTCGACTGGACGATTAGAAAACATTGAACTTGAGATGTTTTGACTCTCCAAGATTCTTGGAATGTCTTATAATTTGGGATGGAGGGAGTAGATTGCATGCCTAGAGAATGTAATAGGGTTGCTCATGATTTGGCTGCTCTTGGTCCATGTGCTCTGCAGAAGCCATCTATGTGCTTGATGTAATTCCACACTGTATTGTCCTAGTTACTGAAAATATCTCATGATTAATTCAAGTGCTGTTTCCTCTAAAAAATGCTTAGTGATATACTCTTATTATGGGACAATTCCACGCTGTCTGTCATGTTCAGAGCGTTTCTACTTCTTGATTGGGATGCTCATGATTAATTCAAGTGCTGTTTCCTCTAAAAAATGCTTAGTGATATACTCTTATTATGGGACAGAATGGGTATTTATGATTAATTCCACGCTGTCTGTCATGTCAGAGCGTTTCTACTTCTTGATTGGGATGTTTCCTTTGCTGAGGGTCTTGCAAACATGGTTATATATATGCTAGAATGCTAGATTGCCAGATGGTCTCTATTCTCACTAAGAGTCCACTAGGTTCTCTTAGGGAAATTATTTCTATTTTCCTTTTAAGAATTTTATCCCAGAATGGTTCAAGACTAATATTACGTTGTTTTAATTTATACCATGTACATTCTCTGTGAGGGGTACGACTAAACCTCCAAAGGTTATGTTTTCAGAGTAATGGTGTAGCCAATTCTGTTCCACTAAATTGAGATCCCAAAACTGTATATAATTTGTATATAGTGAGCTTGAATCTTTGTAACTCCATAACTTGTCATTATGCAATGTTGAGTGATCATTTGCATTATCGAGCTGGAACCTAACTATTGGGTGGCAGTGGACTTTGTTTGTTTTGGGCTTTTGACTGGCTTTCATGTTGTAGTGTCTTGAGATAACCAGGTGGTTTTTAAGTTGCTAAGTTCACTTTTATTGTTCGGGTCAGGTCCGCTTACTTGGGATGTTTCCTTGGCAAATGATCAAAGTGTAACAGGCATGGGATAGCTATTATCTCCTTGCTACCACCCCACTGAAAAATTTGGATGAAATTATTTTGAGAATATTTGGATCTGGTTAGACTTTGCAGTATTTTGAGCATAACGAGTATGCCCTTGCTACCAGCTACTCCGTATAGCCCAAAGCACCTACGCACAATCCCTTTAGTCCAATTTATGTGTAGGTGCTTCCAGTTGTAACAACCAGACATTTTTGTCCTCAGTTGTTTGCACATATGTTAGTGACTAATTAAGTAATTAGAAAGTCTAATCCCATCCATGAGTGACAATGATTGATCAAATAAAGCATCTACGCTTTATCATGTGGACGCACTGCTGGCTGGGGCTTGTAGCGCTGGGAATTGTTGTCGCATGCACGCCAGTGGTCAAAATAATGCAGCATGATTTTCGATATAGTTGGATGCTTGATTTGAACTGATTGTGGACACTGTCTGCACTTGCTGTCTGGATTTCATATCACTATTTTTTATTATTCGCGAAGGTCTTGAATAGGGTTCAAATAGTTGCAGTGTTTGGACTGTTTTGATCACTGCTACAGTGTTGGTGTCAGTTGCTCAAACTTTTGTGTATGATTTCAACTTTTAAGGAACGAGAAACTCATCTTGGTGAATGATTCGTTTCAGTTGGTTTGGATATATAATATTTATCTTGCTGGATGTGAAGATTAGTTTTTGGAAGAGATGAATTGGACATTTGAACCACTCAACCACTGTAACTGATTGTAGTATGGCTGGTGGTTTATGTGGTTGATAATTCGGCTGTTGTTGTTTTATGTGGTTTATGTGGTTCATGGCTGATAAGCTTAAGCAAAGCGTTACGAAAAGACATTAGTCGGCTTAGTTTATCTCGAACCTGCTTTGGATATTGGTTTCCATGCTTTCGTACTTATGTCTGCACATGTTAGCAAACATATTTGTACTGCTGAGTCAGATCAGGTCGATAGATCGATCCAGATGCCATCTACTCTTCTCTGCTAGTTGCTTCAGATGTGGTATACGATGGAGAACAAATTGACTGCCTCGCATGTTCTGGTCAAAGCCGGGCAAGAATTCTCTGATGCCGCAAAGTGCAGGATAAACAAGGACGTTGCTTGTACACTTTGCCATGTTATTAAATTGAGCACACCATTTGTATATGTATAAACCAGAGATCGCCGGACATGTTGCCATGGCGCCGTCTGATCGGACAGTTCATCACCAAGCAAATTTTTTTTATTGCCGAGCAATTTTTTTTATCGCTGGATCCAACAGCTTCCCAGCCTGCGAATCTGCATATAAATGGTTACGATCGATCGTTCAGACAGTTGGGTGCGTACTGTTTCCAGCATCTGACAAAAAAAAAAGTCACATCGGCTTATAGTATCCTCTTCTCCGGTGCGGCGACCTCCGTCCATCTCCTGCTCGGCTGCTCGCCGCTCGCGCTTCATTCTTGTGTGGTGTCCATGGCCAGTCTCGTGCACCAGGCGTCCATGCCGGCGATGGCGCCGCCGTGCGACGAGGAGCTGGTCCCACAGGGCTTCAGCTGCTTCGGCCGCTCGCTGTCGCGGGCGTCGTCGTCGAGCCGGTTGGAGTACAGGGCGTTGCAGCAAGAGCAGGGCGAGGAGAGGCCCGCCGCCGCCGCGCAGGACGCGCGGTCGGCGCGCGCCAAGCTGCGGTGGAAGGCGGTGGCGCACGAGATCATGGCGAAGGGCAGCGGCGGCGGCGCGCGGCGGAGGAAGCAGCAGCAGCAGCTGGCGGCCTTCAGCTACGACTCCCGGAGCTACGCTCTCAACTTCGACCAGGGCGCCGACGAGTAGCCGCAGCAGCAGCGTGCGCCGCATGTCTGCGCGCGTGCTGCTGAGCTGAGCTTGCTGCGGCCGGCTAGCTGACCCTGCGCGCGGCGCGGTGCGGATCGGAGCCTGAAACAACGTGGTGGCACGTGCGTGGGTGCGTGCGACCCGGCGGTGCAGGCGTGCAGCGACGACCGGCTGGCGAGGGAACAATGGTGATCTACCCCAAGCTGGAGAGAAAAGCATGAGTTTTTACTGTGTAGAGAGATCTACATCTGCTCCATACACTAGAGATCCGCTCCTTTTGTTTGAACTTCTTCTTTTTTCCATTCAGATGGCACGATCATGTTTGGGTGATTCGTCCTGGAATGTTCGAGTGGTGCAATAAGAGTTGGCTCCTCAAAGTATTTTCTTCAGTCCGTATTATTTTTACTACCGTTCTTTTTGTCGCTTCATGCTTTACCACATGTGACCAAGAGGGGAAAGGCTGCGGGCTATTTCCCTTCCCCAGACCCCGCAGTGCGGGAGCCTACGGCACTGGGTACACCCTTTTATGCTTCGTTAAGACGATACAGTATAATGTATGTGCGCCTTGCTGATCACATTGTTTAGGTTCGCCACATCAAGCTGTTTGGTTGCCGCCTTGCTGATCAGAAAGGCAGAAATCAAGCTGTTTGTAAGCTGAATCAGCCATGAAGGCACGAAGGATAGGATTTGGATGCACCATTCACGTAGGACATGGAAAAAATAAATAAATGAGCTGGATTCTATAAAGACAGGGTGAATTTGTTTCTATGAACATCACCGAAAGATTGAATCAAATGGATTTTGAGATTAACTTACAAGTTCTTCAAATATGCCAAGTTGTGACAGCACATTGAAAAATGAACAAGCAAGTTGAACGTTTATATATATATATATATATATATATATATATATATATATATATATATATATATATATATATATTTTAAACTAACCGTTCACATAGTCAGTGTGACATCTTGTTTACCGGTCGAATATGTCAGGTGGGTTGTGTCATGTACAAAGATACTTGTGTGCTCCACGACTCCATCGTTGTACATTACTTCTTTGTGACAAGTATCCATTCTGTCTTAAAAAGGGTAATTCTCGTTCTTGAGAAGTCAAAGAATTTTAAAATTGATCAAATCGAAAAAGAATCAGTGAAATTTATATTTTATAATAATTATTAATACTTAATAGATAAATTATGAAGTACGTTTTTATAGTAGAGACATAAGTTTATAAATTTCATCGATCTTAAATAAAAATATTAATTCGGTTTAAATCAGCAGCCCGCGACAGGTATGGAGAATGGAGAAGACTCTTGGGCCTTGGCCACGACCCACGAGCCCACGACATCAGCGACAAATCAAAAGGGTCCTTCGTGAGAGAACACGTCAGTGCCACCAGCAACGGAGCCGGTCAGCCGGAGCCCCACCAGGCACTGCACTGCCCATGGACGCACGCCTCGCGGCGCGCCCAGCCCGCCCGCGTGTGCGTGCCCCTGTCCGCCTCCCGTTTGCCTCCAGCGCAACGCGGCGCGCGGGGTGGCGGTGCCCTCGCGATCCTCGTGTCGATTCCAGCGGCGGGGGTACCTTTCCCTCCCCTGGCCGTTGCCCGCGCCTCGCGGTCGCGCACCGGAACCGGAGCCCCGCGGCGAATCTAGGTTTGCCTCCGCCCCGCCCTCTCCTACCGAGACTCCCAGCGGCTGGAATTAGGACGAGGGTAACAGGCGACGGAGGCTGCGAGGGACGCCCCCTCGTCGAATGCAGCGGCGATCGATCTGTTGAGGAGCAGCCGGGGCACGCAGGAGGTTAGTCTAGGCACGTATCGCCTCTCACCCTCTGTTTTCCTTTTTTCCCCCTAGACGGTTCGATCCAATGTGCTTGCTGCTGGCTGATCGGGTCACGCTGATGCTGGATGAGTGTAAATTGAGCGGAATTCCAGATTTAGTCCCATTTATTCGTAGTAGTAGACACCATAATCATATTTTCCCTCACTTCCTCGAAATTTCGCACTTGATCGTCTTGAGTTGGTGGCGAAATGGTTATTCTGGGTTTCTATCTCTACCTCGAGCGCGACGGTGGTCGGTGGTGGACACTTTTATGCAGCCGTGAGGACTGAGGAGGACCGAGGAGGCCACGGGACCAAAAGTGTGAGAGTGGCCAAAAGTGTGAGAGTGACGCGGTGGTGATGGCCTGATGGGACTACGGGAGGCGGGGGGCAGGGATGTCCGGATGCGTGACTCATCAAGGGTCTAGAGAAATGGAAGGATTGGAGAAATGGTTTAGACAATTCGAGTGCGATGTGAGTGAGGATAGGCGGCCAGCCACACTTGCAATTTATTTTCTGCGCGTCAACAAGCTGCCTCCCAGTTCATTTTCTTAACTGGTTTAGATTTGTTTGTTTCATTACTGACCTAACCCCATGCTTTCTACTCCTATTTACTAATTACTATTGTGACTTTGGACTCGATGAATTAGAAAGCACAGTTTAATTCATTTGTACAGATGGCTTTATTGTTTATAAAATGTTCAATAAAGAGCTGCTATTAATTGAGAAGAGAATCTACTAATTGATGGGCCATGAAGTTCCATGATTTTTCATTTGCTTGAGAAGAATGGAGCCTTTCTTGTTGTTTTCTGAATGATATAACCGGACACTGCAGTTGAGGGGAAAGCTTTGAAAATGTCATCCACTGTGCTGAAGTCATCAAATATCTTCTGGCATGATTGCCCAGTTGGCAAGACTGATCGCCAGAAGCTACTCAAGCAGAAAGGCTGTGTTGTCTGGATTACCGGCCTTAGTGGTTCAGGTAAGCAAACCTTGCTTTCTCTTGAACAGGTTTGTTGTGTGCTTCTTGCACTGTTGATGCAATTGTTTAAATTTCCATGCTAAGATAACGTCAACTGCAGTTGGTGACTCTTTCTGCTTCGTATATATTATATCCTCTTTGTTTGTCTATTGTTGACCATTGTTTTGTTGTTGGATAATGTCATCTGCCATTTTTATGTACATGAACTGAGATTTCTACACTGCACCGTTTTGCTTGAATTATTGAATTCTGCTAAAGTCATTTTGGCCCAATGCTTTGATTACTGTTTTATCCATTTTAAGTAACAAAATTGATGCTTTCACAGTATTGTTATTGAATGGCTTTCTAGTTTTCTTCTCTTTTCATCCATGCATTTCCATCTTGTTCATGAATTTGGCCGAAACCTTTATTTGTTTCAAGAAAATAAGTTCAATTCTGTTCTAATAAGAAACCTATTCGTTTTGGCCTGGATAAATTACATACCTTATTTTCACTTGCCTTAAATTCATACAAATAACTTTCAGGTTCTTAAAAGGTAAATATGCACTGAAGCTGTCTAGTACTTACATAGTTTGCTGACATGTCTTGATGCTCATTTTGGCGGTTACTCTGCTGGTCTCTTGAAGTTTGGTTTAGTTTAGTTTAGAGGTGAAATGCCTTGAGCACCTTGATGAATCTCTTGTAAGCTGGTGACCCCAGCAGAACTAAACTTTGCTTTCTATAAATCCGGACCAATGGTCATTCGTCTAAAAAAGGTAAATATGCAAAGTTTCCAAAAGAACTGTAATATATTTTTTTTTTTCAGTTTGTATGGCATATGTCTACTGTCACTACATTCCCTCTCCACAGTATCTTCAGGACTTACATTGCATTCTTTTTCTTAAAATAAATCAGTTTTTTTTTCTGTTTTTTTTCAAAGGATGGCTACATTTAAATGATAAATCTCCAATATCATTTGTGTTTCCAATTGAAACTTTTAGTTTTTTAGATGGTAGTTTTTTTTATCTAATTTCTTTTCAATTCTTTCATCTTGCCAAGGTAAAAGTACGTTGGCATGCACATTAGGTCGGGAGCTCCACACAAGAGGGAAGCTTGCATATGTCCTTGATGGTGATAACTTAAGACATGGTCTGAACAAGGATCTTGGCTTTAAAGCTGAAGATCGTGCTGAAAATATAAGGAGAGTTGGTAAGCGTCTCGCCATCATAGATTATAATATTTAAAGAAACTCGCATATAAGTAAAAGAATGATAAACCAGTCCTGCATTTGCCATTATTTTTTTCTTTCCAGCATTCTGCAGTTCACATTTTGTTTCAACTATTTTGGACAGGTGAAGTAGCAAAGCTATTTTCAGACGCGGGCCTTGTATGCATTGCAAGTTTGATATCTCCATATAGGAGAGACCGTGAATCTTGCCGTGCATTGTTGTCTGATGGTAGCTTTATTGAAGTAAGAGATCCATTTTATTTGTTTTGTATTTATTGAACTTAGCGACCTCATGGGTTTACCGCCAAACACCCGTGGACTTTTGCAGGTTTTCTTGAACATGTCCTTGGAATTGTGTGAAGCAAGGGATCCAAAGGGCCTATATAAGCTTGCTCGTGCAGGAAAAATAAAGGGTAAGGTTCATATGATGCTTAGTGTCCAAAATGGAAATAGTTTAGAGTGCTTAGTGCTTCCTGCAAAGCAAAATTGGATCAAACCTGAAATATTTTTAAATGTGAATCATATTTCTGGCTTGTTTTCTAATGTTAGGTTCACTGCCTAAGAACAATTTAGAATACTAATTGAGTCGAATTATACTTTCTTTTGGTAGCAGCCCCTTAGTTCTGATATGATTTTGCAGCGACAGTCAAATTTTGATGATGCATGTACTGTCAATGTGAAAATGATTTTATTTTCTTAAACACGCAGGAGAGCTGTGTATCATTAAAAGGGTATAAGAAACCCGTAGAACAGACACTCTCACCAGCACCTTTAGACTAAGCCAAAAATGATCTTGACCTGGACCTGATAATACACTTAAAATGTAGCCTTGGGGCAATCAGATTTTTGGTTCCTTGGCTATACTGTAATAACCAATGGTGTTGCAACTAGAAAATGTGTAAGCTTACTTGTAGGTTCTCTTTTGTTACTATGCTCTTTGTTCACATTTGTTCACTCATTGATCATGTTACTTCTGAATGCTGAATTTAAATAAATTGGACTGATTTGTTTTGAATCTGGACCAGACCTGAACCATGGAGTTAGAGTTAGAGGCCAGTGCATGGTAGGGCCCTTAAATATTTTCTTTTCTGGTGTCAGAATACCCATTTGTAAGTTAGTTCAAAGTGTTCTCTAGTCGAGAAATGGAAAAGCAGAAAATGAGTAAGCCTGAAAGTTTTAACCAGTAACCATCTATTGTAAAAGATATCTTATATGAACAGAAACATGCTCACTGCAAAAATTCTGTTATGGCAGGCTTATCTTCATTTTTAAAGTCAACCTGTCTTGTTAACTCATATAGAGTTTAAGCTTCAAGTTTTAAACATGGTTTGTTGCAGGTTTTACAGGAATAGATCACCCTTATGAAGCACCACTGAATTGCGAGGTACATTATTACATTAGATTTTCTGTCATCTTCACATGTTGAAGTGTGTATTATAAGGTGTTAATGTAGCTGTTGGTTTTTGTTCATATAAAAAATTGGTAGCCTGGAACTCAAGATTCAATGTCATAGGAAATGCATTGTCGGATTAAGAGAAGAGAGTGTGCTTTACCATTTTCTTTTATCGCAACATGGTGAATTGTGTAGGTTTAACATGCTCTTTAGCTGTTTGCAAAGAATAGTTTGGGTAGCAAACGTTGGCTAAACCACAACAGTAATTATATGAGGATCTTTACATGACTTTCTAAAAGTGTCATATTTATAGCTGACAAACATGGTTGAATTGCTTTCCTGGTCTAAGAACGGAATTATGCTTGACTCTGTGCTATGCTTGTATCAAGTTAGTAACCTCTTTGTTTGTGACATATACACGTTGACTCAAACATGGTTAAATTGCTTTCCTGGTCTAAGAACTAAATTATGCTCGACTCTGTGCTATGCTTGTATCAAGTTAGTAACCTCTTTGTTTGTGACCTATACACGTTGACTCTCTTGCCTTACTTGCAGATTGAGATCAAGGAAGTGGATGGTGTATGCCCTTCACCTTCTGACATGGCACGGCATGTGGTTACTTACCTTGAGGAGAAAGGATTGCTGCACGAGTAGGCTGAATCCAAGCAACATTCGGGGAAGATTTCAATAAGACTAGCGCAGAATAAGTCAAAAGCGCTGGCAGTTAACGTATACTAGTAGTACTAGTGGTTATATAGATGGGTCTGAATGCCTTAGTATTTTCTTTCCGTACTTCCGTCACAAGTTCCATGCAATTTCATTCAGATGGGCCTAGATGGTTCCTGATTTCTTTGACCTGTGGATTCGATTACCTGGAAGGGCTTGTTCCGTTCTCAGGGAATGGATCCCTGTAATGATTTCAATCTGGAATGTTGTGCTAATTCATACAATCTTTCATCACCTGGAATGATTCCTGGGTGGAATCAGGCTAACTGAACGAACTGTAGTTCAGTTCTGATAATCATTGTCAGCGCCGTGATGTACAGCGTGTTAAGTTTCAGTATTGACACGCTGAAACATCCTCGTGTGGTGTGTTGCATGTGGCAGGCTACCAGGACGTCAACCGCATACTTAACTACCAAATTTTTGACTAGTGTAATGCAAATCTGGTTTTGCTTGCCAGCGTCAACAAGAAGCGTGGGGATAAAGGTCGGTACATATTTCATCACGGGAGTAATGAGCTCGGAGCTCCGCGTCCGCGGACAGGTTGGACCCGGTACGCTGGAATTGGACCTGGGTGTAATGCTTCAACGTGCGGTTTTTGCCGTGGTCTACTGTTCTATGCATCTCGGCACAACAGGAATTGTCACCGTCCTAGAGATACGCCGTCTGCCCGTCTCGTGATGATGCTGATTGCTGAAGCACGCTTACCGGTCCCCAGCTGAGCAACACAGGTAGCTGCGTCCAAGGAAAGTTCGGTTTTTAGCACACGAGAAAACGACCAACACAAAACCGCCGGGTCGTGTGCCTTCAGCGCGCGCGCGCGGCGGCGGCGGGGACTCCTGGGCGGTGGGCGCCGGGCCGCCGGTTGGCCATCGTGCACCCCTGGCTCACGGCACCCTAGCCCGCAGCCCGCACACGTAAAATTCCCGCGCGCTCGCTTCGGCTCTCAGCCTCCTACTCCACGCAAATGACGCAACCAGACAACCAGATTAAAAAGCCCGCACCCAGGTTACATTACACCGCGCGCGGCAACGCCACGCGACACAAAACCCGACGACGGACGAAAGCCAAACCGAGCAAGCAAAGCAAAGCAAGCATCCGACCAACCCCGGGCGGCCGGGCGCGTGACGTACGCTACGCGAGCAACAAGCGTAGCCAAAACGAAATGGTGTTCAGCGCGTCGTTCGTGGCGGCGGCAGCGCGCGTGCCGGCGGAGCTGTGCCAGCGGCCCCCGCGGCCGGGGCGGCGGCGGGTGAGCGCGGACGACGTCCTGCGCGCGCTGTTCCTGCCGCCGGCGCGGGAGCTCGGACGCCTCGGGGACTTCCTCTTCGCCTTCTTCTGCCTGCCGCTGCCAGAGTACTACCTGCCGGGGTCCGGCCGCGGCGGAGGGTGGGTGGCGCGGGTGCCCGACGCGGTGCTGTACACCTACCGGAGGTCTCTCTCGGTCAACTCGTTGTCGTCCTCCTTCTCGTCGACGTCGTCGATGTCCTCGTCGGAGGAGGACTGATTGCCGACGACGAATAATAAATTGTATATATAGGTTGCGGAATGCAACGGCCTTGCTTGTGTTTGTTTGTTTGTTAATTCTTTGCGTAGGAGAATCGGTTAGGTGTGATTTGTACGCCCAATTCTTTTTTGTGACCTCTGTATGTATCCAATGATTTGATATAGATAAACATTTAGTTTTCTTGTGATCTACAAAAACTAAATGAATCTTTTTGGCTTTAATCAGTCTATCTACTCCTAAATTACACTACTCGGCTGTCGGCTCAGGTGATCATAGTGTTGTCTTCCTAGTACTTTACCTTTTTTTAGAGGATGCAATTGTTTACTTCTACTTTTAATAATGTATTATCTTTTGTAATGTGTTTTTTTCTTTTTTATCAGTGTTTTTTTTAGAAAAAAGAAGAGCTGGACAAATTGTTGCATGTTCAAAGGCCCCCATGCCTGTAGAGGGCTAGAGGCCCGGCCATAACCAAACTGGGCCTCTGACAATCTCAGCTTATTAGCCCAGTTCGGTCCACGCGCTAACCTGCCGTGTCGAACGAGCAGTTAGCCAGTTACGACAACGCGGCAGGCGAACTCCCGCGAAAAGCGAGACTGAATCCACCACAAATGCATCACCACCGTCCACTTCCACCATCTGGCCAAATCAAACGGTTACCGCGAACGTCACGCTCCAAAACGAATAAAAAATCCCAGAGCTGAAAACCAACACGTCAACCACCCCCTCCCGAAGCAACCCGCACTTTCTTTTTTTCCGCCTTCCTTTCCCCGTGCAACAAACGCAAACGCGACCCAACGAATCGAATCAAATTCGCCGCCCACCTCGTCGGCGTCGGCGCCAGCGGCCTCGAGCCCAAGCCTCCGTCCGATCAGCCACCGGAGATGCAGCACGGGAGCGGCGACTACGCGTCCTCCGCCCCCTCCGGCCACTACTACCAGCACGAGTACGCGCCTCCCGGCTCGAACCCCTATCCAGCCGCCACCGACGCCCCGGCGCCGGGGGCAGCGGCGGGGGGCTACGCCTCCGCGCCGCCCTACTCTCTCGGCGGCGGCTACCCCGACCAGCCACCTTCCGCCCCGGCCTACTCGCAACCACCCTCCGCCCCGGTCTACTCGCAGCCGCCGCCCCAGCCCCAGCACGGCGCCGGGTACCCGCCCTACAACACCAACCCCACGACCTACCCGCCGGAGGCGTATTACACCTACACGCCGCCGCCCACCCAGACCCCGGCCCCGCTGCCTGCGGAGTCCAACCCCACGCAGCTGCCCTACGACGCCCCGTACTACGGGGGCGGGTACCAGCCGCCGGCCGCGGGGTACGACAACGAGGACTACCTGAACGACGGCGCGTATGCGTACAGCGGCGGCGGTGGCTCGGAGCCGTACGGGGCGCGTGGCACGGCCCCTGCGCGGTCGGGATCCGCGCTTTTTGATGACTATGGGCGGTCGATCAGTGCCCCATCTGATGACTATGGGCGCTCGATCAGTGCCACATCTGGATTGGAGGAGCAATCGTGGGGCAGTGGTGGCGGTGGCGGAGGGGGTGGGAGCTATGGGGTGATCGCAAAGGCCCTTCCAAAGGCGGAAACACATGAGGATGCAAGTGGTGGTGCACAGAAGTTTCGGGTTAAGCTACTGCCAGAGGGTGCTGGGAACCCTACTGATGTGCTTTGCCAGGTACAGTGATGATAAGATTGATGAAATTATGCATCATTGGCAAAATTTGTTTGAAGACTGGGTGGTCTTGAATGATATTATTCTAGGATTCACTAATTTTCCTTGTGAATTCCTTTAACTCCTTGAACACACATCTAGTATTTCTTGTTTATAGGACAAATATAAAATCAACTATCATTTTGGTATATGAAATGTCTTGGTGGTGGTGCTGCAGATTGGTCTAGATGGAATTCGCATGCTTGATCCAAGTACAAGCAGGACCCTAAGGATTTATCCGCTCGATTCACTTACAAGATGGGAGGTGAGTTGGCCACTTTCTTCCTATGAAGATGATATCTTTGTAAAACACAAATTCGTTACAGTTTTTATATTAATGTTTGTTTGCTCTGCTTATTTAGGTTTTGGATGCAACTGTATTTGCATTGTGGGCGAAGACATCAGTGGATGCTGAACCAAAGAGAATTAGGCTGAAGTCAAGCAGTTATACTTCCAATACTATGCTTGACACTGTGACGGCAGCAACAGTGCAGGTATTGCAGCAACACTGTTTCTCCTATCCCTGATAGTATTTAGCCTCATATTTTCTACTAGATGCTTCTGTGATGATGCCTTAGTTTCTGTGATGATACACATCTTTTTGCTTCCGGCCTTTTTGTCTTTGTTGTTGCTTCATATCTGAACTAAATCTGTAATGAAAAGCCAGAAGATTTAATCGTATCTGCTAGAATGCATCAGTTTTCATTTAGTCCAACATGTTTATCGTCATGCCCATCAGTAAGGAGTTCATATCTTATTTTTTTACATATTTTACCTCTATTGGTTATGGATTGTATAAACTTATATCTTGTCAGTACCAAAAGTAATCAATAGGAACAGTTGTTAGAGGAGAAAGTAATACATAAATAGTTTCCAAATAAACTTCTATAAAGCTGGAGGTTGTTTCAATGAAATTGTATTCTAGTTTTCCACATTGCTAAATGAGACATAACACATAACCTGTAAAATGTCTTGTTGTTCTTTATTGTCATATTTACATTTTAAATTACTTCTATCCCAATGTTCGCTCTGTATGAACCACATTTTTTTTTATTTCATAAAAAGGGATACAAATTGGATAACTTGGATATCAGATGGGATTCTAATCTTTTTCCTATTGAAACGGTCCTGTTTTCTATTATGTAATTTTCAGCACAAATATAGGCTGCAGAAAACTTTAAATTGTTTTTCCTGGTGGTCTATTTTATTCAGTGGATTATTTATTCATGCAATGATTTAAGCAATTTTGCCTTTTGATGAATTGAGCAGCGCTTCTTAACTTTGTGCTTCTGTCTAATTAGTTTAAGGAGATAGGTGGAGATGCAAGAAGCAAAGGAGCAGTGGAAACTGGCAAACCTTCAGTACAATCAAATGAGAAAAAGAAAGGTTTTGATTGGATGTTTACAAAACCTGTTGATGAAGTGAAAGACCATTGGGTATGCTGAGCCTGAGCTGTATTATGCGTTGACTGCTTCCAATATTCTTGGAATCATTTTGATTTAAGCTATTTGATCGCTTATATTGTTTGCATGTTATTTTTCATAAGAATGTCTGCTTACCTGCTAGCATATAGTTGACTATCTGTATTTTCTAAGTTTTCATTGAACATTTTGTCAGCTCATGTTTGTGCTTCAGTTATATTAATTATATGTTAATATGCCACTGTTATTGATCTTATTCTAAGTTCTTGACAATATTTATTATATTGTATCAATGTATCACCCTTTCTAATGATTATTTTTATTCACTTGTAATTTTGTTAAGTTTGTGCAATACATTTGATTTTGTACCTTATAGGTCCCAGATGAGGTTGCCAAGAAGTGCCACTCGTGCGCTGTTGATTTTAGCCATTTCAATCGCAGGGTAATCTATATAGCATATTTGTCCACATATTCATTATCTCTTATGGTAAAATTCTAAGTCTTGAGATGGGTTCCTTTCTCGCAGCATCATTGTCGGAACTGTGGTGAAATCTTTTGTGACAAATGCAGTCAGGGAAGAATTGCTCTGACAGCTGAGGATAATGCTCCACTTGTCAGAGTTTGTGATAGATGCATGGTAGGTTCTGCTACTTGATTGTTACTCATAATTTCTTTATTCTTGCATTGATTGGTTGCTTGCTTCAACGTTTGTTTTATACCGTTAGCTCTTTGCTTCAACTCCAATTTTATGGGCACCAGCATTGTTAGAACAGATTACCCAGTAGTAGTTAGTTCAGTCATCACTTCTTCGTTGTTAGCCTTTTGGAACCAGGATTACACTGTTACTTCTATGTAGCTAAGGTTGTTAGCCTTTTGGAACCAGGATTACACTGTTACTTCTATGCTCCACTTGTCAGAGTCATCACTTATATGTAGTGTGTCTTGCTGATTTTCTTTGATAATGTTACTTCAGAGTGGGGCCACCCTATATAGCTAAGGTTATTTGGTTATTGCTGTTCTCTGCCTAATTATTACTTCCTAATTCTTGTTTGGAGAATGTATTTCTGTATTGTTAGTATTGACTTAAATATATCTTGGCTATATTTATATTTATGGTGTTAACCACCCTGTATGTTTTATTTTTGAAAGGACCGTGATGCCTAAGAAGGGGGGGGGGGGGGGGTGAATTAGGTCACTAAAAAACTACTCTCTTTTCTATGGCCTCTTTTTCTAACCTTAGCAAAACCTATGCAAAAGGTAAACTATCTAGTAGTGCAACTATGGTTTTGCTAAGTGTTGCTATCTCTACCGCAAAAAGAGTTAAGCAACCTAGTTTCCAAACCTATCAACTAAGCTAGGAAAGGTAAAGAACACAAGGTAAACTAAGTAAGTGCGGAAGGTAAAGAGTAAGGTAGAGATGCAAACTCCCGTCGACGACTCCGGTATTTTTACCGAGGTATCGAGAAGCGCGCAAGCTTCCCCCTAGTCCTCGTTGGAGCCCCTCGCGAGGAATCCCGCGCAAGGGCCAAGCTCCCGGTCGGGTAACTCCGTGGATAGCCTCGGGCTCTCCCCACGCGCAAGTGGGTCTCCGATGTGCCTTCCGGCAAGCCTCTCCCGGATGCTCTCCGCCGTCTTCACTATCAAGCTTCCGGCCGAAACGCCGCGGGCCTTGTTCCCTTCGGTACACCGGTGGCGGCCACACCACAAACGCGGTTGGTGTGATTGCGCAAGATTACAAGCCCCACCGAGTACAAGCTTGGTGCGCGCAAGCACCCTTTGATCAAGAGGTTTACAAACCTCACTAACACTAGGCTTACACCTAGAGCAAGCGCATATGAGTGGTCTAACTAACCTAAGCACTTCGCAAAGCACTTATGCTAATCACCAAGTATATCTCTAAGCACTATGCATATGGAGAGCACTAGAATTGTGTATCAACACCTTGGAATGTTTCTCAAGTCTCCTCTCTCTCATTTGGCCGGCCATGGGTGGTATATATAGGCCCCAAGCCCTCTGCGTACCTCCGGACGCAGACAACAGCGGGGGTCCGAACAATCGCGTGCGCGTCCGGACCTTCCAACGGTCTTCTGTGCGCTGCAGCTGACAGTGGGTCCGGACGCATCCTTTGGTCCGGAGTCCACAATCCGGACAGCGTCCGGAGCCTTCACGCGTTTCTGGAACCTCTCTGCATAGAGTCCGGACGCCACTGTTGGTCCGGACCCCATGCTCCGGTCAGCGTCCGGAGTCCGTCCGGAGTCCTTCGTACTCCTCTGGAACCTCTCTGCATGAGGTCCGGACGCCACTGTTGGTCCAGACCCCATGCTCCGGTCAGCGTCCGGAGTCCTTCGTGCTCTCGGGTTCTTCTCTGTGTGCGTCCGGACGCAAGCACCAATGGTCCGGACACGTACTGTTCACAGCGTCCGGACTCTCTGAATTTCGCAGACCAAACCCTAGGCGTCCGGACGCATCCGCAATGGTCCGGACCCTAGAAATCGTAGCGTCCAGAGCTCGTTTCTTCACTGTTTTCCCCTCGGGTGATTTCCAAAAGTCCGGACGCGAGGCGACGAGCGTCCGGAGGACTTTGTATCTTCGCGGTCTTGCTTCCGAGTAGGTTCCATCCTCCATGCTTGAACTATGCTTGATCTTTTAGGTCTTCTATATGCTTCAAATGTCTTGTTTGCGGTGTTGCCTAAGTCCAAAGCATGTTTGCACCCTATTGGACTACAAAATAAACACTTGCAAATACGTTAGTCCAATTTGGTTATGTTGATCATCAAACACCAAAATCCAAACTAAATGGGACACGAGGACCATGTTCCTTACAATTTTTCTTCTTGCTTTGCTACTTGTAAGTTCTGTTTTATTAACTTCCTAACTGCATCAGATGGTTCAGGAGTTTCTGATACGTTTATATGGAAACTATGATTTTCTATTGGTGAAGTTGCTATGCCATGTGTTCATATTAGTTCTTATGTTGTACAGGCTGAGGTCACTCAAAGGCTTAGCATTGCGGAATCTGCCAACAGATCTGCAACTGTGCAAAGTCATGAAGATCTTGCAAGAAAACTGAAGGTAATATACTGTTTTTTCCTGTCATATATTCAGTTAAGTGGCTGTGCACTTGAATTATTTGTGCATGCTTGGTTTGAGGCCAAGAGTTGTGAAAGTACTCCATTTAAAAAATGTTAGGCAGATTAGAATTCCAAAATGACAAACATCTGTCGAAATATATGTATATTTAGTCCAGTTATGCATCAATAGCTTCGTGTGTCACATATAATTGGTAATATATATTGTAAGAGGAACTAATGGAACTGAACCTCCGTAGTACAAATTTGTGATGAAAGGGTTGGGCTGGGAACAAATCCCATATAACCGAACGGAGCCTAAAAGGATATGGGGGGAGTATTTGGTTCACTACCAGAAATGTGGCAGGATTTCATTTCCTTAAGCATGGCTAAATTGTGGGTGGCCAATTTCAGAATTAAATTTGGTTTTCCATGTTTTGTTGAGTTCTGACAGGGTAAAAGTAGTCACTAAAGCACCAAAGAGGTCAGTACAAGCAATGCCAGCATTCTCTGACGATGATTGGCAATATTGTTGTTGTAATGCTCATTGTATTAAAAGCTTCGATCATGCTTGAGGACGTTTTACTAATCTACCTGCAAGTTTCATGTAATTTTAGTTCAAGAACTAAATTAATGAAGTTGCAAATGAAAAGCAAATTGCACATCATTTTGGTTATTCACAATGCAAATGAAAACAAGATAATCATAAAGCTGTAATAATATATGTTTTGTTTTGAGATATAATGATTCTAACAAAATTATGTTGTGATTAGGAGGAAATGGAGAAAAACCGCAAGTCTTCAGGTACTTCTTTCTTCCCATCCCTTTTACAAGTTCAAATTACATAGATTATGAGCGCATCAGAATTATGAAATTTCTGTTCGAAAAGGTCCAGCATCTGGTGGTGGTGCATCTGGTACCAGAATGAGGGAAGTTGCTTGCCCTACCTGCACGGTCCATCTTCAGGTATGTCAAAAAGTTACTGTCGCCGCATATAACACAGTTTCTTTTATTCTCCTAGTAATTATCCATTTAGTATGTCCTAATAACTACTGTGGTTGTGGAATTGCAGGTTCAGGTTCCAACATCTGGCTCAGAGACAGTGGAGTGTGGAGTGTGCCAGCATGCCTTCCTTGTCAGTGCCAATTGATACACCGGGGAGACAGTGCATGCTATAGAAATTATTCTGTTGATAACTATTCCTTTTTTGTTATACTGTATACATAATAAGTGTGTGTTCTGCCAGCCTGTACATGTTTCTTTGATTGTGTTGGTGATCACGGTTAGGATATGTTTCTCTTTGCCCCTGTACATGGGTGAATTCCAATTCGGGAGTATTGCAATGTTGGATGTATGCAGAGAATACCATTAGATTATACTCGGTGGAGCCTGAAGAGTGAAGACTGCTCACGCACGCGTGTGACGTCCGCATTATGTCTGCTTGAGGTTCTATCATGCTGCTTCTTTAGTGCCTTTTCAGTGTCAAAAAAAGGGTTTCTGTTTTGTAGAAAATTTTGTACAGAATGTCACCTGACAGCTATCAGCGGATTGATGTGCGTGTTTTGCATAATAGCAAGTGTGGAGCTCTGTCCTGTTGGAACTTTTGGACCATCCTACGTCGTGACCCGGCGGAAGTGCCGCATGTTTGAGCGTTCGCCTTTTGGCAATACATTGTTATGGCAAACACAATCGATTTTCTAGAGAAAATCGATGCCAGGCAGACAGGAGCCCAAAGATGCGATTGTAAATTGGGCCAAGTTGGAACAAGCATGTCGCTCTATTCAACTCAAAAAACCAGCTGCCGGTCTCTTGTTCAACTAATCCATCATTCCCCTCGAACAGGCATTCTTGGCAAACAAACAGGGTTCAGAAAAAAAAAAAGGGCCATCAAATGATCAAACCCAAAGCAGCTGTACATTCTCTGCGCAGCTAGCTTTGGAGAGCTTTCTACTGCTCGTTCCATCGAGGCAAATATCGCAGGGAGGGAAGGAGGGCCCATCATCATCCATGTGACAGGCATCCATGCCAAGGGCCCAGCACAGCTGCATCCTCTGGCGTAGGCTGTAGCCTTTGTCTACGAGCTTAGCATCATACATGTACACGCGTAGATGGATGGCAGTGGCACACGTTATCCGGCCGGTACGCGCTCGCGCGGCGCCTCTACATCTACATACACGTCGCTGTGCTTGTGCCGGTTGCCGGGCACGGCGGTGCGGCATGTTGCTGGCATGATTGGTCGCCATGGAGCCTAGAAAGCAGCGTCCACGGCGCGCGCCCGCCTCGGATAAGCCGCGGCGCAAGCACCATCATCGTGTTCCTGAAAGCGTTGTATCATGAAGCAGGCCTGCCTGCAGCATTGCCAAGCACGGACTCGAGTAGCAAGCAAGCAGTTCAGTCCGTGCAGGTGCTGTGCGGGCAGACGCTGAAAGACTCGACAACGAATGACAACTGCACTCCCATGGCTAAAGAAAGCCTACCTAGGCGATACAGAAACCGGAGCAGGCTCTAGAGGTGCCATGTTTCGACGTGATCTGATGAGTGTGTAGAAGCTGCGTGCTGCTCCCGGCTGCGGCTGCGGCTGGCCCTGGCCTAATCCGGCATGGCAGCGGCGGCGTCAGCCTGACGGATGTTCACGTCGAAGATGCAGAGCTGAGGTGCTTGAGTTTCTGCATGTACTCCTACTTCTCTTCTGCTGCTAAAATGCTGTAGCATCCAACACAAAGTTCGACGGAAAAATTCCTCCCGAGCAGGCTAATCGATTGTGAGATCGTGCTGTCTTTTTGACCGGCAATTTGGCAACGGCCGGACGGTATGATTACTTGGCACCTGACTTTCTTGTCAGTGTGTGTATTCTGTCTTTGTACAATCAACCTTTGACAGTAGTTGTGCTGCTGACGAGAATAAATTAGGGGAGATTTGATCATTTCTCGACGAAAAGAAAAACAGTCAATGAGTTTTGTGCTCTGTATATACGAAGTTGTATTTGCCCACCCGCTCTGAACTCTGAATAATCTTGCAAAGGCATCTGATGCAACAAAAATACAGTAGCACCTTTCTGAATTTCTGAAAGATGCACCAATATATAGCATGTAGGAGTACGTAAGAACCAAACGTCTCAATTATCCTCAGGCAATTCTCGTCTGCTTTTGGATAGCGTGGTGTGTTTCTGTTTCGCATGTGGACGCTGCACAAACTTGCATGGCCTTTCCCCACTTCACTGATGCCTGACATGTATACTCCTATATTGGGCCATATATACTCTTTCCTCACTTCAGTAAAACCACCCTTTTTCTGTTCATGAAGCCTGACATGTATACTCCTATATTGGGCCATATATATATAGTCTTTCCCCACTTCACTATAATCCCACTTTTCTGTTCCTGAAGCCAGACATCCCCCATATGTCCATACTATTTCTCGCCCGTGAACCTTCCGTATACTGCTAAGAGCCAAGGCATAGAAGAAAGTAAAGAGCGCGAAGGGAATCTCATCCAACTGAATTTCCTCCAGTACTGGCTGCAAGTCTGCAACTATCACGTACAGTGCAGGATCAAATTGTCAGTTTGGTGGGTGATGCCAGACTACTACTAAACAATAGCACCAACCATCATCTTGGACAAACTCCCCAATATAAAAAAAAAACAAAAAAACAAGTTGTCCGCAAAGGATTATTGGAGATCCCATCTTTGAATTGCCACCCCGGCCGTTTGATACAGTGGAAACGATAAGTTGCCAGTCTGAAAAGAGGCCATGAGCTTGCAACCAATAGTCCATATGCCAACCATCGTCTGGCAGTTTGGACATTTGACGTTACCCGTGCCCATTATCACGTTATGCATTGATGAGATCAAGACATCAACAAGTGCATGCCATCCTCTCTGTCCAGAAGAGCAAATTTGTATCGTTGCATTGCATCCAAGGGACAGGCATGCATGAAGCCGCATCAGCCATGCTTTGCTGCCCAGGCCAGGCGCCTCTACCACCACCCGGCCAGTTAGCTCAAACTCACCCATCAGACCATCAGTCTCCGCTGCCCAGGACCCTCGGTAGCCAAGCAGTAATCAAGCGAGAGAGGCAGGCTAGCTGCTGGATGGACGACAGCCGATACATAGGGCTGGGTAGGGTAGAATATGGACCTCCAATATAATCGTCCGTTCCATTGGGCTGCTGCGCAGATAATGCAATGTATCCATGGATGGTGGTGGTTGCGATGGGGACGTGAGCGAGAGAATTGTTCGAGTGGCCACAGGCCAACCAACAGGTGATCGGTCGGGCCGGGCTGATAGATGATCCATCTATCGGTGGTTCGATTGGATCCTTGCCCACGGTAACAAATTAAATCCGGATGTTCTCTCTTCCATCATATCAGATGGAAGCATCGTGTATGGCTTCATTCATTCGTTGCAATGGAACCTAGCTATTGGATCGAGGTCGTTGGAGGTCGACGATGTCCTTTTCTTAGCTTGTGAACTGGACAACACGTACTGAATTCGTAGCCGTGACCGTGAGGGCCGTTTCTCTGAACAACTAACTAGCTGATGAGGCTTACGGCCTGATTAGGCTTTACGCATGCCGTACGTTAGGCGTGTCAGTGCGCTGCTCCTACAGTCCTATTGCATGCCCTCGTAGTAGTAGTACTACATGCTACAGCGCTAAGCACAAGACGGGACATGCAACTAAGGGGTTGTTTAGTTATAGGGACTTATCTGTCACATCGGATGTCTAGACACTAATTAGGAGTATTAAATATAGACTATTTATAAAACTAATTTGTCAGCCGAAGACTATTTTACGAAACAAATCTATTGATATAAAATAGTCTATGATTTGACAATATAGTGCTACAGTAAACATATGTTAACGATGGATTAATTTGACTTGATAGATTCGTCTCGTGAAGTAATTAGTTTTATAATATAAATTATATTTAATTTATTTAATTAGTATCAAACATTCGATGTGATAAGGAACTAAAAAAAGTCCCACAACCAAACCCCCCCTAACACACACGCTCGCGAATCCAGAGAATCGATGTAGGAGTAGTGATGAGAGCAGGTGCCCGGCGTGTGGTTTGTCTGGCGCGCGGCAGCCATCGTCCCCGCGCTCTGCTCATCTGAGGCTCTGCGGCCCACCGCCTGAGCACCCAACTCGTCCGAATTCCTCAAGCCGCCCCTCTGCTCACGTACGTGCTCTTGCTAGGCCACCGCCTAAACCAACCAACTGCGGATTTCACTCAGACGCCGAAAACCTTCAAACGGGACGGTCTAAACGCACGGCGGCGACTTTGCTCCGCCAGAAAGACTACTGGAGGGCCGTGGCCAATCAAACACAACTCGGTACGTGTGGCTATTCGCCTAAAGTTCGTCTCAAGACCGGCCAAAATCCAGCTGGCGCTTTTGCTAGATTTTCTGCAAATCCCGCCGTGACTCGGGGAGCTGTATGTCCACACATACGGCGTGCGGAACAGGGTTTTCCCTACCGTAACCCTACCGTTTTGCCGTCGGAACTGGTGGCCGGCGGTTTGTCGGTTACCGACGGTAACCGTCCAAACCGGCCCCAAACAGAACGGTTTAGATTTTGAATTCAAATGACGTAGTTCAAACGGTCAGCAACCGGTAACCGATCGGTTAGGGCCGGTTACTGTCCGATTTGGACTGATTAATGGCTGCCTGCATCTGAGTCTCGTATTCGTCATCGTCAAGGGGGTGGTTGCCCTCCGCTGCAGCAGCCTCTCGTGTAACCCTCTGCCGAGAGCGGTCACTAGTTGTCTACCTAGTTCTGTCGATGTCCTGCTGAAAGTACTCCCGGACTTCTTTGGGCACCTTGCTGCAGTGGATCACCTCCGTCCCGCGCGCAGCCAAATGTTGCTTCAATCGGGAAGCACCACCCCCTGCTTTTTGTGTATAACAGTAATTGCATCTCCAACCAGGAGCAAGATTCTCACCATGCTTCCATACCACGTCTTTCGGCATTGTCTTCCTGCACAAATGGATAACACAAACAAATCGAACACATGCATCAAATCACATCGCAAATAAACCTAAATCCTAACATACACCTAGATCCTACCTAAATCCTAAATCCTAAATCCTACATACATCCTAAAGCAAATCCAACCGTAAATCCTAAATCCTAAACCAAATAAACCTAACTCCTACATACATCCTAAATGAAATCCTACCTAAATCCTACAATAAATATTTTCTACATCCTATACTCCATCAATCCTACATCCTAAATCTTGTTCTAACTAAATCCTACAACTAAAACAACTACAAATGCAAGGAAATGAAAAAAAAAGCTTACCTTCGTGCGCACCGGTCGGTTACCGCTCGGGGGCGGAGGATCTGGCGACGGGGGCGGTTACCGACCCGTTTCATCGGTAACTGACTCGCGGCGGCGGAGCGCGCGGCGCACGGGCGGATAGGGTTGTTGGAGCCGACAGCCCCCCCCCCCCCCCCCCGCCCTCTGCCTGCCTTGTATGAGGCGCCTGGACGAAATGGGCCGCATGGGCCCTTAACGGGTCGGCCGGTTTTTTTTCTTTTTTTTTTCAAACTTGTACACGTCAAAATAAATAGCAAACGAACTCCAATTTGAAAAATTTGTACACCATTTGACTTTATAAATCATGAACTATTTTTAGGAATTTTTTCAGCATTTTCCATTTTTCGAAATTTAAATTTGAAATTTGAATTCAAACCGGTACCGAAACCGAACCGGTGGTGGACGGTAACGGCGGTAACCGGTCGGTTACCGAACAGGTTCCGTGAACCCTGCTCGAAACAGTAGCGAGATGTCGGCGGCGGCACGTGGGGCCGGCTGGGCTGGGGAACCTCCATGCATGCAGTGCGTACGGCGTACCCGGACGGACGTGCGGCGGCGCTAAGCTGCTTTAGGACGCTTTATTTATTACACGGAGGAGGAAACAAGAAGCGGCAATCGCTCAAGGTGAAAACAGTTTTGACTGGGCCATCAGTGGCGCTGCTCATGGGCTGCCTCACACAAACACTAGTTGGACAATTAATCACAGTCCAACGCTATGGTGCTCGTTTCTTTCGAGCAAGATACTTGCACTACGTCTTTATATATAGTGTCGTCTAGGTCTTCAAGCTGGTGGGTGAACACACAATTACCATGACCCGTTAGCTCCATCTGTGTGTTGACATGCAAGTTTGAAGATCTAGGCGACACCATCATATACAAGTTTGTTTGGGGATATAAATATCAAAATATATTCAAGGGTTAGAGACCCCCGAGTAATTAACACCACGATACAAGCTCGGAGACTCAAATATATATATAAAAAATTGAGAGTTGAGAGCTCTCTTTATATCCTTTCGATATGAATATAGATTTTGTTGACAAAATCTCTCAAAAGGTTTTAAATATCTAAGTATCTAGTTTGTCGCTAGTCAAATATAGAAAAAAAATGGGTAAGCAC
This sequence comes from Microstegium vimineum, assembly GCA_022036555.1. Taxonomy (NCBI): domain Eukaryota; kingdom Viridiplantae; phylum Streptophyta; class Magnoliopsida; order Poales; family Poaceae; genus Microstegium; species Microstegium vimineum. The sequence goes on from CM039141.1 coordinate 13,628,440, forward strand.
ACGTAGAGAAGGTATTGAAAGATGGAAAGATATAGATAATACTTTTTATTTTAAAAAAAAGATTTGCTATTTTTCAGTCACCTGAAAAATTGCATTATGTTCAGGCAATGGCTGTGAAGTATTAAGATCTGAACTGACAGAAGATATACGAATCTCGAAGCAAGATCAAAGATAACGTCGTCGCCGGAACAAAAAATAGATTTCAGACACCTGCTATTTGGGAAATGTGTTAAAAAAAAAGCTCTTCAAACGATGATTTATATTGGAGATGCTTCAAGGACGACGTGGATGCCATAGGCAGGTAACTCTCGTTCTTTCCTCCCCTAACAATAACAATGTGCCTCTTGTCCCATCGGTCATCGGCCTCTTCTTATGCCTGGCTTATTTGGCTCCTTCGCCCGTTAATGTGTATCCTCGCCGAGCAAGAATAAAGATGAAATTCGCTCGTTTGGATCTCCGGCCAGATGGCCTCAGGCTTTTCTTGCCAGCACAAGAGAGCCAAAATGGCGCCTTGCCTGGTCTGGAAAGACAAGGTGAGCAAGATAAGACGATTAGGATCCAGCGGAAGTGGAACGCGACGACGACGACGCTGGTGGTTCGCTCCGGTACCAGGAACGGAACACAATCGTGCAGCATGTGAGTAGACGATTCCGCGCGCTAGTCACGCACGCACCCCGCCGGCCCAAACAACTGCTTCGAGGCTGTACAAATCCGTCCACTTCTAAACTCCAGCCCCCCACCACTTAACCGTAGTTGAGGCGACGTGGAAAAAATCTTTTGTACAGAAGTACTACTCCCTCCATTTCAAATTATTTCAAATTATAAGTCATTTCAAGAATCTTGGAGAGTTAAAGTTTCTCAAGTTTGACCAAACTTATATAATAATATAATAATATTTATGATGTCAAATAAGTATCATTAGATTCGTTATCAATTATATTTTTATAGTATACCTATATGATGTTATAAATCTTTATAATTTTGTCTATAATTCTTGATCAAACTTGAGATACTTTGACTCTTTAAAATTTTTGGAATGACTTACAATTTAGCAAGGAGGGAGTAGAAAACGGGGCGACCGACCCCGGCGGATGTGTACCAGTGCACAACGCGCACGCAACGTCGCCGCCTCGTCGCTCCAAACGACGAAAACCACGGAGCCGCCGCTCTGACCGTGCGACCGTGCGGCTGCGGGTGCCGCCCGCACCGCACCGCACGTACGGCGTACGCCCCCGTGACCAGAGGAGAGACTCGGCCGTGCGCGCCCCTCGTACGCCCGCCCGCCCGCACGCACGCACCCAGAGCCCAACCGACCGGTGCATGGTCCCGAACCCAACCCGGTGCGGGTCCGAGCGCGACGCGTCGCGTCGCGGCGCACCACCTCGCCCCCCGTCCTAGTATGATGACGGCACTGAGAGACACGAGCGCAGGCAGGCAGGCAGGCCGTCCCCCGTCCGCGTCTCCTTCCAGCCTTTAAACGCCACGACGCGACGCCAGGCCGGGAGGGAGCGAGCGGCGGGCGGCAGCCGAAGCGAGCAAAAACGACATCAACGGGCGGATTTTTAACTCCGCATCTCTTCGCCTTAGCCTTCGCCTTCCCCGTCTCCTCAGTCCTCTCCCCCGTGTCCTCCCTTTTTACCCGTCGGCTCGCGCGCCCCGCCCGCCGCCGTTTCGGTTGCTCGGCTGGGGAGTGCCAGCGAAGCCTATGGCGGCGTCGGCGAGGGCGTGCTTCGTTGCGCTGGCGCTGGTGGCCGCGCTCATCCTCGACGGAGCAGCGGCGGCGGGGAATGCCGGAGCCCGGCCGCTGACGCTGAGGCAGCGCCGGCGGCAGCTGCTGCTGCGGCAGCGGCAGGTTCGCGGCCACCTCAAGCGCCTCAACAAGGCGCCGGTCGCCACCATTCAGGTACTGCTGCGTGCTTACCCATCCGTCCCCTCCCACCGCACCGGCGACGGCGAGCGAGCGCCTCGCTCCATTTCCATTTCCATCAATGCGTTTCGCGTTCCCTCGTCGCCGGTTTCGTTCGTTTTGTTGTGGGACAGTGGGAGTGAATCGATTCCATGGGTGGGGAGAAAAAAAGAAAGCGAAGGTCCTGCATTTGGGAGCATGGAAGTAAGAGCAGGAGGAGAAAGCCGCCCCTTTCGAGGCAGCAGGGTTCTTGTTTGTGCCTGCGCGCCTGCCGGCCGTCGCTCGCTTGGTCCACTTGGAAGAGTTGAATGGCTGTTCCTCGTGGACCATCCGTCCCCGTGCCATCGGGCTCGCTTTCCCTTCCGTCGCGGGAGGAGAAAGTCTCGCTTTTGGACGAGTTTTTATGGGTGCCCGTGCTTCCTTTGCTTCATTTGTGAACTCGAAGCTAGAGACGCTCGCTTTAGCTCGCTTTCCTTTCACCTTTGGAGAACAGAACTATCACTGTTCTTTCTTTCCTGATGAACCATTGTTCGTATGCGGAAACATTGTACTGTATGCTTATTAGTTTGGTTAATACTCTCTCTCACATTTGGAGTTTTTTTTTTGGTGCCATATTAATGTAGCATTGCTTGAATATGGGATTTCATCACTTTTTCCTCTCTTTTTCTGCGAATGAGAAAATCTTACATGTATACTTACAGAAAAAGGATTCAGAGAAAAACGTACATGTTCAGAAAAAAGTTTAGCACAATCTTTTTTCCCCTGCATATTTGCAACTGGTACTGATTATGAGAAATCTACTTAACAGAGTCCAGATGGAGACATCATAGACTGCGTGCATATCTCCAAGCAGCCTGCCTTGGATCACCCCTTCCTCAAGAACCACACCATCCAGGTTGCTCTCTCCGCAGCGCCATTGCTCTTTCCCGTTTCGCTTTCTGCAGCAGTGCTTCTATCTACCCCACACATCACTACAGCAGCACTCACTCAAACATGAGGCTCACCTTTGCAGATGCGGCCTGCATACCACCCGGAAGGCCTGTATGATGAGTCCAAGGTCGCGTCGTCGCAGCAGAACGCCCAGATAATCACCCAAATGTGGCACCGGAATGGCAGGTGCCCCGAGAACACGATACCGATCAGGAGGACCAAGGAGGAGGATGTCCTGAGGGCCAGCTCCGTCAGGAGGTATGGCAAGAAGAAAGGCAGGAGTACTGCGAACCCCATGTCGGTTGACCCTGACATGCTCAACGAGAGCGGCCACCAGGTTAGTACAAATCAATTGTTTCATCCAGTAACCTTAATACCAGTAGTACTTATATTCTTGTTCTTGAAGTGTGATTATGTCTGAAGTTTCTCATTTAACTTTGTTCCCTGGCTCACCTCCCATGGAGCAGCATGCCATAGCATATGTGGAGGGGGACAAGTACTATGGCGCAAAGGCTACCATCAATGTGTGGCAACCGAATATCGAGCAGGCCAATGAGTTCAGCCTGTCGCAACTCTGGATCTTGGGGGCTCCTTCGGACAGGACCTCAACAGCATCGAAGCAGGATGGCAGGTGAGGGAGAAACCCACTTCATGAAAAGTTCTATTAAATGCTGCCTTGCAGCTTCCATTTCTGTTCTTCATCTTCTTCCATGGGCTCCATAATTTCTCCTCTGCATGCGTCAATAATTTCTCTCTTGTGTGCTGCAATAATAATGATACGAGAACTGCTGATGAAAGAGCTATTAAATGAGTAGGAGCTAGAATAGATTCTTCATCGACACAGAGTTTCTCTTTCATGAGCTGTACTAGGCTACTAGCAATATAGTGTTTAGGAGCTAAGCATGCTTTAATGGTGGAATAAAATGACGCGTGCCGTCACTTTCATTGTGGCTAATGGCTCTGTGCTCTCCACGAAATTGCAGGTTAGCCCAGACCTGTATGGGGACAACAACACTAGGCTCTTCACCTACTGGACTGTAAGATAAACATCACATTCCTTTCAATCTTCATGAACAATTATTTTTAGTTTATCTTTGTCCTCTGGCTAGATCTACATCCCTATCTTATTATGTTTATCAAATTGGGGAATGGCCTAATGATACTGATTTTGTATTGCTTTGGATACTGCAGAGTGATGCGTATCAGGCAACAGGATGCTACAACCTGCTGTGCTCGGGGTTCATCCAGATAAACAATCAGATCGCCATGGGCGCCAGCATCTTCCCTATCTCCAACTATGGTGGCTCCCAATATGACATCAATATTTTGGTCTGGAAGGTAAATTCCAAAATACTCTCACATGCTGTGCATACGAAATCAAATTCATGAATGGGACCGGAGAGAATCCGTGGTGCCCACCTGTCTCTTGTTCTTTCTGAAGGCGCCTTCAGGCTTGAGTCAAGGCTACAACTGTGGCTCTGGCCCTATTTGTGGACGCACTCGCAGAGTGACAGTTGGCCCCATGCACGAACCAGATTTGTCTGCAAATGCAAACCACTGATAATGATTGCCATTTTTAATAAATTTCCACAAGAATATTCTACCTGGGGCTCATGTTTTTCTTCTGTTAGAAAATCTTACCCTTTCCTGCCAGCGAATATTTTTTCAAATCTGGCTCTTTTCCTAAGCAATTGTGTAATGACATTGCCATGTGCCGTTGTTATCTTGTTTTTCCATGCATTTCCGAAATTTCGTTGAAAGATAAGATGGGATAATTTACAGGTCGTTATCATCAAAGGCAGTTACCTTTCCATAGCGCATTTGAGTAACACAAACTTTCTTCTGCGCATGCATGATACTAGTAGCACTAAAACGACCCTACCACACTAATACTTCCTGATCATCATGAACCTATCTATCAGATAAATTCACCAAAAAATTGCGGTATTGCGCAGGACCCAAAGGAGGGCAACTGGTGGTTGCAGTTCGGCAATGACTATGTTCTGGGCTACTGGCCGTCCTTCCTCTTCTCCTACCTGGCGGACAGCGCCTCCATGATCGAGTGGGGCGGCGAGGTGGTGAATTCAGAGCCTGACGGTAGCCACACCACCACGCAGATGGGCAGCGGCCACTTCCCGGAGGAAGGGTTCGGCAAGGCCAGCTACTTCAGGAACATCCAAGTGGTGGACTCGACCAACAACCTCAACGCGCCGAGGGGCGTCGGAACGTTCACCGAGCAGTCCAATTGCTACGACGTGCAGAACGGCAACAATGGTGACTGGGGCACGTACTTCTACTATGGCGGCCCCGGGAAGAACTCTAACTGTCCATAGTGAAGATTGAAACCCCCCTATCAGAAGCCCTAACACCCCCCCTTGACATCTCTGTATCATCCAGTAAATTAGTTTATACTACCTCATTTTCTTCATTTTTTTCTCTCTTGGTTTTGGTTTTGGTTACCCCTAGTTTATTAACTTCTAGGTGAGTGAGCGTGTGTTGACATGCATGCATGTGAGATTGTTCTCTCTGCCTCAGAGAGAGATGTTGGTCGTCTGGTGGCTCTAGGGAGGAGAGGAGAGGACTGTGGTCAAGTTTCTGAAGAGAAACAGGCCTGTTGGTTTGGTTGTGCCTAGTGTCTGTCAAATAATTTTGTTTGTTTCACCCCATACCTTCAACCTGTTTGCTTGTCAAGTTGAATCGGATTTGTTAATTGTTGGTGACTGTGAGCCTCGCTAATCCTTGTACCGCCGGGTGTGTTTTCTATTCTGAAAAGTGGGTAATGGAGTGCTTAGCTGTTGGAAGATGTGCAAAGATGCCAACTTTTCGTGTGCTGAGTTTGGTGGCCACTGAGTCACCTGGAAAAGTGCAATGTGGGTGATTATTTATATTTATAAATATATGGATGAATATATCTGCTACAGTATTATTATAGCAGCGTGTGGAGGTGCTTCTGCTACTGCATTAGACCGGTGGAGTTCACATTGCAAGCAACAACGCGTGCATGCACCATTTGCTTCAGCGAAATGGTGAGTGGCATACTGGCCGGTTGCTGCTGATTGGCACTACTAGTACTACTACAACGGCATGTGTGAGGTGCCTAACTTTTGACGTTTTGGTGGTGTGGTTTTGGATTGGATTCTGAGTGATCCATGCATTGTCTGATTGAGACGTGTATCTCTACTGCTTTTGGTAATGGTATCCAGTGATCAACTCCTCGCTCGTCAACCATATTATTGTTTTCAGTGGAACATTCCGTGTGCTAGAATAGAGTGTGCTGGAACGAGCGATAAGATAAACGAGTGTTTGGTCTATTGGTCATTACTCATGACCACTAGTATTTGGTGGTGTACAAACATTCTCCTGCAAAAAAGTATAGAGCAGGTTCAGTCTTTTCAAATTTCAAGCACAGATTAAGAAAACTTTTGCATGTAGTACTACTAGAGCAAAAAGCAAAGCATTAGGCTTTTCTCTGTTCCGGTGTTCCCTTCTTTTCTTCCGAATCCATCAATCTCAGCTCGCATGCAGCAGTGGTCACTAGCTAGCTGGTCAGTTGGAACGTCGTCGCCTCGTCGGTACATGCCCGCCGCTCACGGGCACGCACCAAACTCTCACGTCTCACGTCTCACCAAAGGGCTTGCCTGGCTGCCCTTCACATGGGAAAGAGGACAGCCCTGCCTCCTTTTGGTTGGATTCGACGTGGAAATAATTACACCAGCAAAATCCAGGACGTGCATCAGTGCGTGACTGCATGGAATCATGGATGCTGCCATACGTACTAGCTAGCTCCCTCTGCAAGCAGCAAAGGCCTCTGCTCTGTGCCTCTGCCTCCTCAGTCTCACTGAGTCGCTGCATGCCTGCCTCTCTCGTTTCTTGCTGACCGCTAGCTCGGCGGCAAGGGCGTACCGCGTACGTATCAGGATTCAGGATGCACGGGGAGATGATGGATGACAGCCTTCACGGTCCATGTTCTTGCCCGGCGGACACACGTCCCCGGCGGTTTGCTTCACTGCCGGCCTCGTTTGAGAGCCCTTTTCCTACATCCACATCACCACATCCATGCGTGTGATGCTTGTGCCTTTTCCTCCCCACCTACCTAGTACCTATCCTTAGTTTCCTACCATGAATTTATTTGTTTCGTTGTGTCGTTTGAAGGTAACTATAATTTGCTGCATATTCTGTTGGACCGGGAAAAGGCCTGAACCGTCCTAGAGATTAATGAGTCCCACGTTTACTACCTAGGTTTTCTACTACGAAAATGGAAGTTTGAATAGCTTATGAGGCAGCAAAGACATCGCGTTTGGAATTCTGATGGTCTGATCTCTGAACTCGGTAGGATGATGATTGGTCATGCATGGTAAAAGACACTGAGCAGCAGCAGCACGCTGCAGAAGCGGATGGTTATAGTGGACGCATGTACAAAATACGCCAGTCACCCTGTGCGTTTTATGCCTTTACTTTATCACCAGACACCTGCATGGTGTACTGTCTGCGGATAGGCACAGGTAAAAAGCTTGCTGGCGTCTTCAGAATTGTTAGTGAATGTTTACCCTGCTCCCGTTTCCACAGCCGCCTCTCGTCTCACCGTTCATCAAAGGTCTTGTTTGTACGCACGCTTATGTACAATGTACTCACCTTAATGCATACGTGTTGAAGTAGATTATTAGATTAAACAAATATAAATCAAGGTGGAAACATATACGTCTAAACAAGATCAAAGGAGAGAAGGCTACACACGCGGATTCATGACCACAACGCCGAGAATCCTTGAAATGATGCACCGTTAGAAACTGGAATAGTAGATGATCGTGTGCTCTTGTGGCTACTGGCCGTGGCTTTCAGTCAGGAGTATTTGCCCTGCATCGTCAGTGTCATCCTCCCCGGTCAGGCACGTCGCAGCTGAGCCTGACTTTAAACTCGGCCCTTTTCTCTACGGCCCACGCCACAATTCAAGACAGCCCAAGCCCCAAGCTGCACCTACACGCTACCAGCAGCGCCCCAAGTCACAAATCCAGACGGCCCAAGCTGCCTACAGAAGATGATGAGAATTATCAGTAAGGGCTTGTTTGCATCCGAATCAATGGCATTCTTAACAATTCTTTGCCGTAGAGCATCTCCATGTGAACCTAGCGGAAAGCCGGAAAGGGGAAAAAAAAAAAACCACCTTCCAACAGCTCGTTATCTTGACTTGCAATCAACCCGAAAATCACCTTCCAACGCAAACCCTCCGCAAGTGCACATCGCCACATCTGCTTCTTCGCCATAGCCCATAGCATGCAGCAATCTTACACGCGGAAAAACCAACAACCACGGCCATCATCATCAACGTCATGTGCACGTGCCCTGTTCCGTGTCGTTCGCGTAATCACAGCTTTTTACGTGCTGCTTCATACTACAGGGCACATGCATGAATTAACGAAAACACATGGTGGGTTCTTATTTTTGAAATTTTTTGTTACTTCTTATAATACTAATTAATAATGGTCGCAAACACTTATTTTGGTTACTAAATTTTGCCGGATCATTTTTTTTATTTTTGGATCTACAAGAGTACAAAGTCCTTAAACTTGGATTGTAAAGTTTTGAATTACATAATTTTAAACTTGGGGTTCGAAGTTGATAGCATGCTAATGAAAGTTTATAGTGTGCTAATACTCTATATAAAGCTCCTAAAATTCAGAGTCCAATACAAAGTTTTTGAATCTTGTAGTATAATTTTTGAAACGAGCTAGTTTTCAATCGAGTAGTACAAAGTTTATAATGTGATTACAAAGTTCTGGATTCGGTTGTATAAAATTTTAGAATGAGTTGGTAAAAAGTTTCTAAATTTAGAGTTCATAGTTTTGAAAAATTTCTCAGCTCATCTACAAAATTTGGAACTATAAAGTTCCTGAATTCAAAGTGTGTGAATCTCCTCCAGAGGTGCCTGAATTATTGTGAAGTTAGTGAATGTAGTGTGCAAAGTTTCAAATTTTCTCTGTGCAAAGTTTCTTGTGTTAAACGTTTTAAATGTGTATGTACAAAAATTTGAGTGCATGCCATTTCTAAAAACTTAATCGGTTTTTAATCTTCTCTTGTTTGATGCAATGTTTTTCTCATAGAAATATTTAATTATCGGGCTCAAAGTTTTCTATGCATGTAAGATATATGTTTCTATAAGGTGCCAAAATATTTTGGTACATTATGTATACAGATAAAAGGTTATGTTTGTAACTATTACTTCTACATTCATGTATATGTGGAAACAGTCCTCCCACCCTTTTGCCTTCGCAAACTCTAATACGCGATAGATCGCACCGGAGCGCGACCATGCGACGCAAGCCCTCCCTGACGGCCCACCCCACCCTTACAAACCAACATCAAAAGATGGAGACAAGGACCTTGCAAGCGTTAGGGTTCCATCATCTCTCACTCACATACTATCACTCTCTTCTTCTCCACCTCCGACGAGGGGAGGTGGGAGGTGGGCAGCGGTCAGGTGGCTTTTAGGCCCTAGCAACTGTGGTGACAGTCGGGCTAGTGTGGGGCGGGGGCGCCTTGGCCATAACTCGCCGTTGTGGAAGGGGGTGGGCAGGGGCAAGGACGGGGAGAAGAACAAGGTTGAGGGGTGAGGGGAGAAGGTGGGCGGTGCGATATGCGCTGGCTGAGGGCGGCAGGGGGGGGAGAAGGTGGGAGGTGCGATATGCGCTGGCTGAGGGCGGCAGGGGGGGGGAGAAGGTGGGAGGTGCGATATGCGCTGGCTGAGGGCGGCAGGGGAGGAGTCCAGGGTGGCGCGAGGATAAAGACCAGCCAGGTGAGAAGGAACTTGAGCACGGGGTGGAGCCGGGTCACGCTCTCCCCCAAGTGCGCGACTTGTCACGACCGTGTCATTTTATCTTTCCTGTCACCCATGATAATGACATGAGAACCATAGATTGTCAGGAAACGGATACGAGCCAAAATAGTAGAAACAAAAAGAGTATGAGATGTAGACTGAAGCTAGAAAGGAAAATCGGCTAAAGCTACATGAGCAAAATATGCTGCACAAAAGCATGCGCCGCATTAGCTAGCTATATATACGCCGCCTACGCGCACGTCAGCGTGTCGTCCACATGAGCCCCACATCCGCTCGCAGGTCAGTGTCGTCCGTTCGCTGGTCAGCGTCGTCCGCGCGCGCGGCGCGCGGATTAAAGAAGTTCGCATGGTATGGAACTATGGACTAAGGACTACGGACTCCACGTACAAAACCCCATTATAAAACTGGAATCCCGTTCGTCTAATCTCCTCCGCCGACAAACATCAATACCAACATACTACTTCTGAAACTCCCAATGGAGATCAGCTGGCTCCTCCTCGCCGGCGCTCTCCTGCTCTCGCTCCTCGTCCTGCGCCGCCACGCCAAGAACCGCCGCCTGCCGCCGGGTCCCCCGGCCGTGCCGCTGTTCGGCAACCTGCTGTGGCTGAGGAACTCCGCGGCGGAAGTGGGGGTGGAGCCCCTGCTGCTGAGCCTCTTCAGGCGGTACGGACCCGTCGTCACGCTCCGGATGGGCTCCCAGCTCGCCATCTTCCTGGCGGACCGCGGCCTCGCCCACGCCGCGCTCGTGGGCGACGGCGCCGTCACGATGGCGAACCGTCCCAAGACGGCCACGAGCTCGCTCCTGGGCCTCAGCGACAGCATCATCACCCGCGCCGACTACGGGCCCGTGTGGCGCCTCCTGCGCCGGAACCTCGTCGCCGAGACGCTGCACCCGTCGCGCGTCAGGCTGTTCGCGCCCGCGCGCGCCTGGGTGCGCGGCGTCCTCATGGACAAGCTACGGGCGGGCGGTGCTGGGGACGACGAGCCGGGCGACGTCATGGAGGCGTTCCGGTACAGCATGTTCTGCCTCCTCCTGCTCATGTGCTTCGGCGAGCGGCTAGACGAACCCGCGGTGCGCGCCATCGAGCACGCCGAGCGCAGGTGGTTGCTCTACAACTTCCACCAGATGAGCATCTTCTTGTTCTTCTCGTCCATTACCAGGCACGTCTTTCGCGGCCGCCTGCAGACCGCGCGCGCTCTGCGCCGGCGCCAGGCGGAGCTCTTAGTGCCGCTCATCGAAGCTCGCCGCGAGTACAAGCGGAAGGCCAAGGAAGGCCAGGCGCCGACGAGGGAGACCACGTTCCAGCACTCGTACGTGGACACCCTGCTCGACATCACCCTCCCCGAGGGAGAGGGCCACCGCGCGCTCACAGACGACGACATCGTCAGGCTCTGCTCCGAGTTCCTCACCGCCGGCACCGACACCACCTCCACGGGCCTGCAGTGGATCATGGCCGAGCTTGTGAAGAACCCGGCCGTCCAAGATCGGCTGCACACGCGGAGATCAAGGCCACGTGCGGCGACGACGCCGAGGCTGTCTCGGAGGAGGCCGTCCACGGGATGCCGTACCTTAAGGCGGTGATCTTGGAGGGCCTGCGCAAGCACCCGACAGGCCACTTCGTGCTTCCACACAAGGCTGCCGACGACCTGGAAGTCGGCGGGTACCTGATCCCCAAGGGCGCGACGGTGAACTTCATGGTGGCCGAGATGGGCCGAGACGAGCGGGAGTGGGAGAGGCCGATGGAGTTCGTGCCGGAACGGTTCCTGGAGGGCGGCGACGGCGCGGGCGTGGACTTGACGGGCACCAAGGGGATCAGGATGATGCCGTTCAGTGTGGGGCGGAGGATCTGCCCCGGGATGTCCATTGCCATCTTGCACCTTGAGTTCTTCGTGGCCAACATGGTGAGAGAGTTCGAGTGGAGCGAGGCGCCTGGCCACGAGGTGGAGTTCGGGGAGAAGACTGAGTTCACCACCGTCATGAAGAAACCGCTGCGCCCGCGCCTTGTGCCAAGGAGGAGTTGATTGGACACAAAACTTTAATTTGGAGAGTTTTTTCTTGTGGATTTTTTGGACAGATTAGTAATAACAGATTTACCCAAACGCATGCCTGATAGATATTTTGTTTACCTGTCAGCTCACGCGCCCGTGTTGTTCCTCTTCTCATAGCCCGCGGCTACGGCTACGCTCGCACCCGCACTATCCCTTTCTTCCTCAACTCCAGCTGGCTTAAAAGAGAAGGGGTTAGAGGGACCGGCCAGGTGGTGGGGACGGCAACAGGGCGGTTTAGGCACCTGGCGGCGATGTAGGCATCTAAATCAAATCGGGGTGGAGAGCTCCATCACCAGTGCTCGACGAGGAAGGAGGGGGAGGGATAGAAGGCGGTTGTCACAAACGCTTTAGGATTTTGCCACGGCGGGACGGTGGACAGAGGCAGGGGCAAGGAGAGGAGGATGATGCTTCTACGAACGAGGCATGTGGGAGTTTGGCGCGAGGACAAGGGCAAGGACAAGGAGGGGCGTGAGAAGGAAGGTGACTGATAGCGTCAGTCACTTGCCTATAGACCCTAATAATAAAGTAGTAGTAATAGTAGTAATTGTTGTTGTTGTTGTTTGAATAGTTTGCATGCTTCTAGTTTTATTTGCTAGGAAACCTCAAAAGTCCTTATTAGAAGATGAAACTATGTTTTTTTTTTGCCACCTCAGATGAACCTAACGCTAATAAAAGTTGATACAAGATGATTACGCTTATAAAAGTTGATACAAGATGCTTAACTGCTTAAGTCATCAACAATACTTGTTGGTGTTAACAAGGTGATTACGAGTTTTCTTTGGTCATATTTGCATCCAAAAAGATAATAGTTGGTTGCTAATAATAAGTTCATTGGACCCAACAAATTTAGCTAATAATTAATTTAGCTAATTGTTAGCTAAATATTTGATTAACAACTATTTCACTAGTTGAGCCAAAGCAGCTAATAACATCTAATCTAATAATAGTTTTGACTTGTTAGTTAGTTAGCATCACTTTGCAGTGCAAAATATACTTCCATATCAGTGCTTGAATGGTGTGATATCTCATTACTACCTCCCCTTTAAGCATTTATGCTAAATACTAGGAGTACAATGCATTGCATATATTCCCTCAAAGATAACCATTAATAGATTCTTTATACAAAGGAAAATAACCCGGCCTCTGTATTCACGCATGAATGTATAGTCCAAACCATTGATAGTTCACAGAACACTATTTAATCAGTCAGAATTAGTCGACTTTTGTACCAACCGAACAGATAGAATTCATTGGCAAGTGTAGCATTGAGAGCTTAATGTTTAGAGGGGATCCAAAATAGGTCGTAAGACATAGAACCGCAAAGTTCATTGAAACACTTAATAGACCTCGATCATTAACTATGAAGTAGTTCAATTCTCACGTACTCACTCCGTCCCTAAATAACTGTCTTTCTCGTTTCACGAGAAACAACTACCGACAATTATATATTAAAATATATAAATATTTATATTAAGTAATTAGTATCACCGAAAAGATCTTTTTGTCTAATTTCTTAACAAATTTATTTGAAGATATAAATATTGCTCGTATTTTCTAATAAATCGAGTCAAACTTGTAGCACGAAAATTTAAAACGACATTTATTTAGGGACGGAGGGAGTAGACTTCATAGACCGCGATCGTAGACGTCCATTGCACACTCCTAATGATCGCTTAAATGATCTCCTAATGGAATATATATGCATGCAAATATTCAAACAACTACTCCTATATACCTTATGGATTGTCTCAAAAAAAAGTCCACTACTCAAACCCCTCCAAAGCTTTGTGTCGTCCGATCAACTCCTCCTTGGCACGAGGTGCGGGCGCAGCGGTTTCTTCATGACGGTGGTGAACTCGCTCTTCTCCCCGAACTCCACCTCGTGGCCGGGCGCCTCTCTCCACTCGAACTCGTTCACCATGTTGGCCACAAAGAACTCAAGGTGCAGCATGGCGATGGACAGCCCGGCGCAGATCCTCCGCCCCACGCCGAACGGCATCATCCTGATCCCCTTGGTGCCCGTCATGTCCACGTCCACGCCGTCGCCGCCCACCAGGAACCGCTCCGGGGTGAACTCCATCGGCCTGTCCCACTCCTGCTCGTCCCGACCCATCTCGGCCACCATGAAGTTCATCGTCGCGCCCTTGGGGATCAGGTAGCCGCCGACGTCCATGTCCTCGGCGGTCTTGTGCGGAAGCACGAAGTGGCCCGGCGGGTGCTTGCGCAGGCCCTCCATGATCACCGCCCTAAGGTACGGCATCCCGTGGACGGCCTCCTCCGAGACCGCCTCGGCATCGTCGCCGCACGTGGCCTTGATCTCCGCGTGCAGCCGATCTTGGACGGCCGGGTTCTTCACAAGCTCGGCCATGATCCACTGCAGGCCTGTGGAGGTGGTGTCGGTGCCGGCGTTGAGGAACTCGGAGCAGAGCGTGACGATCTCGTCGTCGGTGAGCGCGCGGTTGACCTCCTCCTTAGGGAGCGTGATGTCGAGCAGGGTGTCCACGTACGAGTGCTGGAACGTGGTCTCCTTCGTCGGCGCCTGGCCGGCCTTGACCTGCCGCTTGTACTCGCGGCGAGCGTTGATGAGCGGCACAAAGAGCTCCGCCTGTCGCCGTCGCAGGGCGCGCGCGGTCTGCAGGCGGCTGCGGAAGACGTGCTTGGTGATGGACGGGAAGAAGAAGAAGACGCTCATCTTCTGGGAGATGTAGAGCAGCCACGTGCGCTCGGCGTCCTCGATGGCGCGCACGGCGGGCTCGTCCAGCCGCTCGCCGAAGCACATGAGCACGAGGAGGCAGAACATGGTGTACCGGAACGCCTCCATGACGTTGCCCGGTTCGTCGTCCCCAGCACCGCCCGCCCGCAGCTTGTCCATGAGGACGCCGCGCACCCAGGCACGCGCGGGCGCGAACAGCTTGACACGCGACGGGTGCAGCGTCTCGGCGACGAGGTTGCGGCGCAGGAGGCGCCACACGGGCCCGTAGTCGGCGCGGGTGATGATGTTGTCGCTGACGCCCAGGAGCGAGTTGGTGGCGGCCTGCGGCCGGTTCGCTATCGTGACGGCGCCGGTGCCCACGAGCGCGGCGTGCGCGAGGCGGCGGTCGGCCACGAAGATGGCGAGCCGGGAGCCCATCCGGAGCGTCACGACGGGGCCGTACCGCTTGAAGAGCTTCAGCAGGAGGGGCTCTACGTCCGCCGCGGAGTTCCTCAGCCACAGCAGGTTGCCGAGCAGCGGCACGGCCGGGGGACCCGGCGGCAGGCGGCGGTTCTTGGCGCGGCTGCGCAGGACGAGAAGCAAGAGCAGGAGCGCACCCGCGAGGAGGATCCAGCTGGTCTCCATGAGGACGTGTCGTATTTTTTGCGACGAGAAACTTTGTTCGTGTTGTCGTATGATGAGGAGATTAGAGACGAACGGGATTCCAGTTTTATAGGAGGTTTTTGTACGTGGAGTCCCGAGTCCGTACAGCATGGCGAGATATGGTTTCGACATGGTTTCATGCTAGGATAAGGTCCGAGAACATGGGTTTCCGAGAGAATTATTAGTGTTGGATTCTTGAAGACAGCCGAGTTCGTCCGAGACACGGTAGCAACGGCCAAGGCCATCTATGATCGGTCCGTGTTGCACACGTGCAGGCGAGTGGACGGTGGTTGGGAAGTTGTCGTGACCAACTCCAACTGAGTTGGACCCAGTTTTCTGGGTTTTTGGATCGGAGTTCATAGGATCTGAGTCGGACCCTGGAGGTAGATGCTGTCTCCGTTGAGTCCGTCTCCCCAGAGAGTTGCAGACCATGGCGCAGCGGCGGCCCCGAAGCACACAACAGCTGTTGCGGCGTGAGGGAGCAGGGGCTACGGCGTCGGTGGCCACATGGCGCGGCGCGGGGCACCGGCGACCGAGCCGCGCAGCATTGAGGTGACGGCGACCGTGAGCTGGGAGAAGAATGGCAGTGAAAGGGAAAAGAAAGAGGACGACGCTTGGGGGACCATTTGTCAAGATCCTCAACCCACGTCAGTTTATCTTCAAACTAAACATAAAAACATCATTCCGACCATCCACTTCGATTACTTTGGCTTTGAAAACTTGATCACACATCATTCTCGTTCACACCTCATGACGTAATGATGCTCACAGTGCTACTAGAAAACCATTCTACAGTGCGCCAACTGCCTGGTGGTCTTGTTGGGCATTCGAAGAAAAACACTCTCTTCTGCCCGTGCAGGAAGAAAAAACTCTATTTCTGCTGCTGCAGCTTCCCAACTGAGTGCAAGTACACAGAGACAGAAACGACCCTGAAATTAAGAGCTTGTTAAATTAACATGCATGGGTTACAACAATAGTCAACACAAGTTGCGACCTTGCTTCCATGAGTACTTACGTGGATCCAAGCATGAACGCAAGAGAAAGGTGGAAGCCAAATAAGAAGACGGATACTATTGCCGTCAGAAGCATTGCAACTGATGTTGAATAAACCTGCGTGCATGCAACTGCAAATTGTTAGCACATGGTAATATGAAAAGTTTGTTAGATGCCTCCGTAGTTATATAGACAATTCATTATATCCATGCCATGGTGAGACATTTCGGTGAATCTTATCCATGCCTCAAATATCAGTGTCCCAGTGTTGCTTCTACAATGGCCAATGGGGAACCTGTAGTCCTTTGTTTGTGTAGACATCTAGGGATCATGTTACATAGTTATTAAAATATTTCTTCATCAAGCTGGTGTGACACAAGTTCTGCTGCTACTGGATCACGAAATGTGACATTTTCTTAAGTGATACCTAATGTAAATCACGCAAGTAATCCAGAATAGACATGTTGACAGAGAATAGACATGATGGGGATGGCGTGAGGGACGTTCGGTGGGTTCAAAAATGTGATTAATTCTAACCCTAATCCTAATCCATGGCTGTGATACCATGTTACTAACCTTGGCTATTAGAGAAGACAAAATACTTCATTAGTCTTCAATATACCATATGGCCCATGAGGCGCTCTCTATATTGTCTTCTAACAGATGCATCAGTTATCGGTGTAATTTCACCGATAAAGATTGGAACTACAAGTACAACTAGTAAAGGCTCTGGAAGAGTTAAAGGCTTATTATTATGACACGCAAAAAAAGGGCATGCTCTAAATGGGAAACAACAGGATGACATATACAGAATGATAACAACTCCGGCTGTAAGCATAGGCTGCAAAATAGCTAAATTGGAAGGGGGAGTCCCAGTAGGGGCAACAGCCAACAAGGGGTAACATGGTGGCTGAAGTTAGTAATAAGAAAAGATAGTAATTAGGCATTCATTTAACCTCGAAATAAGCTGCTGAACTAGACCTACACTGTTTGCATAACCATGTAACTGAAAAGATAGTAGCTAGTACCTTGACAATATTGTCAGCGTACTTCATCACCATTGATACAGCAATTCCACTGCAAAGCAAATATAAATACTCAATTTGATTGGGAAGAAAACAAGAAGGATGTAGCTAAGCCCAACAGGGAAATAGTGAAAACAAATAATATGATCCAACTGTCAGTACCTCAGAGCATGGTTAAGAATCATCAAAACTGTAATAATCGAGTAGCCATGGAAAAAGCCTCTGCATCAGATGGCAAATTCAAATGGAATGGTCAATACCATGAACTGTAACAGGTGACATGAATGAAGCACTTGTAAAATTCTGCACTAACTTGTTCATGACAGCATCGAAGTCCTGGACACAAATTGCAACCAAATTGAAGAGCATACCAAATATGTAGAGCCAAAAATTCTGTGCATTGATATTTCTTGAAGGATGTTTCTTCATGATAACCTGGATTGTTCCAAATAAAAAGGAATATATTAAATTGCTAAGGAAATTCATGGATATTTCTTATCAAATGTATTTTAAAAAAACAAGAATACAAATGATGGAGTCACAAACTTCTGTATATACTCCTGCAAAACCACTTAGAAGAGCCATCACCTGCAAAAAGGGAAAAAGAGCATTCAGGTAGTTGTTAAACACTTCCTCTAGTATGTCCAAAAGACAGGATTGATTGTTTTTTCAGCATCACTCACTATTGCCATCACCCAACCTTGAATAGGGGTCTGAAGAACATGATCTGACCTGGAAAAGGACAGATAAGAAAAGAATGAGGGGAAAAACGTTGAACAAACAAGAAAAAGAATGAGGGGGAAAACGGGCTTACGAAGGACTGAGCTGAGCAGTAGTGCAGCCAGCACATAAAAGAATAAATGCAGCCCACTGAATTTCACTTAACCTGCATTAGTTCAACCATCCTAAATTAACAATGGAAAACAGGTACTGGGGAAGAAAATATTAAAATAACTGGAAGGAAATGGAAAATAAAGAGGTTTTGTTATGATGGTCAGTTAGGAGGGTAGTAACTTAAGTAAGGTATTAGTTTCAACAAATGCGCCTGTTTCAGATATCAGAGTTAGGATTTGCATAGTCCATTAAGCAGCCAGTTTCTCAAGTTAAGAATTTCAATAGAGTACGGATTCAAGCCTAATGATGATTATTTATTTTACAGATTGAACTTCAGCACAACTCTTTCATCACAGAACTATAATTTATATCTTCACTTTTAGCATCCAACATTGCATCAAATATTTCAAATGAAAGCGAACCCAATGACATAGGGGATGTCACTTGCCAGCAAGAAAACTGATAAAAAAGAACAAGCTCATTAGACTTACTTTTTCTTGAGAATTATACGGTACAGGATACCAGTGCTGATAATATTCAAGTTCTTCAGAATCTGGTAAGCTGGCGCATCCACATATGCAAAGATATAATACTGACAACCACAGAAGCAGGGGAAACATGGTTATGTTTGTTTATTTTTGCTTTTTTAAAAAAAAAAAAAATCCTACCACAGAAGGACTGGGCAAGTGGACATACCTGCAATAAGTTCTTCACCAGGTAAAGCATTGCAGGAATGGGGTAAACTCTAACTTCATCAAACGATGCAGTTAACCTGAAAATAATAAAACCAAAGGTATAGAAGGTGGAAGAACACAGCACACACCTAAAATGTACTATTGACAACGACAAGCCTGGTAAAATCATCACCTATTATCTTCTGTAACACCTTGACTGTTCCATGTCCCATACAAGGCTACAAGTGACAGTAGACATTTCAAAGCTTCCACCTAGACATTGAGAAAACATAATACATGACCACATCAAAATACTGTAAACTCCTGAAGATATAGTCACTGAGAGCATTCAAGCATTTTGCTCACCGAAAAATTTGCTGTTGTGATACTATATTCATACTTTCCAGCTCTTTTCGACCATACAATCAATATTGCCTGGGAACTTGTTAGCAATGTCAATGCAAGTGTAACAATGGACCTGAAAAAACACATTGTCGATACAACAAATGATTTTCAGAAAAATGAGATTTAGTAAAAATATCGCAAGAAATAAGCCTTACTTTAGCTTCCAACTACCCTTGCCCTTCGGCCCTCCTGCTGTGCTAAGACTCAAAGTTGTTGTATCTGTAAATGGTATAGGTATTAATGCTAAGAATCTCCCATATACAGCACATCCAAAAAAAGAACATCTGCTTGATGAATCAAGAACTTACTGCTAGAAAGAGATCTCCTATCAAAGCTCTCTATGTCCTTCTCAGATACGTCATCACTCTCCTTTTAGACGGGTCAGACAAAATAAAGATAGCTTGTCAGTGCATGCTCTGTTATTGAAGTACAAGATTATTGTAAGGCCATTTTTTTAAAAAAGGGAAGCAACTAAGTAAGCTATTGCCAGAGTATAACTTTATGTATGACCAATGACAAACATCAGCAAGATAAAAAGTACAGGACAAATATAAATTGAATTTAATGTCTAAACCATACTGTACTAGTCTATTTTCACTACTAGCACATAATAGTAGGCACAAATTATGTTTACTACAAAACAAAAGATGAATCAGATGGCTTCTGTATAACAAAAAGCTCTGACAATTGCGAGATAACAAAAAAGCTCTGACAATTGCGAGCACATGGATGGAAAGAAATGCTGTATTCACAAACTCAGCTGTCAAATAGGCATATGTAAATTTAACAAATAAATTTGCAAATTACAAGTATTATTGTCATTATACCTTTAACGACTTGTAGTCAGCCATGAGCAATATACACTGATCGAATAATAACTCACCTGCTAACCAATGGCTAAACGGGTACATACCATCTACCAGAATCAACAGTTAATGGGCGTGAAGCAGGCAACTGTGCCAAGATGAGAAATATGAGATTGAGACTTCAAATCAGGCAAAAACGAACCAAAAATGCTCACAGATGATTTCAATTTTATTCCAGTCACGAATATATAGAGAAAAAAAGAAGAGGCTCGCACCCCGTCCCAGGGTGTGCGAGAATTTGGGCGACATGGGCGCCTCTGCGGGTCCGGCTATTCCTATGGCTGGCTATCAAGGGGAGGCACTGGACCGCAGACACAGAAGGAAGCGACATGGTCTGGAGGCGAACGACAATTGCTACCTCTGCGACCAAGAACCGGAGACGATAGACCACATCATCGCCGGCTGTACCTTCTCGCCACAGATTTGGTGGACCATCCTAGCGGTCATCGGAGCAAACGCCGCACAGGTCGGTGACCCATCCTTGCTCTCATGGTGGGACCAATGGAGAAGTAGATGGCATGGTGACAAGAGGAAAGGAGAGGACACGCTTTTTGCATTGGTGGCCTGGGAGATTTGGAAAGAAAGAAATGTGCGCTGCTTCTGGGGCGAGGCGACCTTGGCCAGTCACTTGCTTACTGCCATCAGGCACACCGCCGATCTTTGGATCGAAGCCGGAGCCTACAAGTTAGGTTGTCTGTTGCGTGAGTAGTCGCTTAAGAGTGAAAGGGGAGGGTGCGGTGTGCGTGGATATATGTAAACCCCCGTTCAGCGCCAAAAACGCATTATAAAAAACTTTCATCTACCTTAATACAATGATGCGGAAATCTTTTGCTATTCGAGAGAAAAAAAAAAGAGGAAATCATCTAAATCGCGCAGCACATTTTGTTATGGAAACCCACGAATCAGGGGCGGAGGCGCGGAGCCCCCTCAGCCCCCCCACCCCACCCCCTTCCGCCCGTGCCACGAATCTCAATTGCAAGCGCAGGCATTACGGAGGTAAGATAAAATCGAGATTGCGGTTGCAGCGGCGATGAGGAAGTGAGGAACGAAGTGAAAACCTACGGAGAGAAGCCAAGCAGTTTTTGAAGAAGAAACCACCGCCGCAGCAGCGACGCTCGATGTAATCTAATATGGAGATTCGGGCGGCGGCATTGCTGTAGCTGTAGAAAAACATCGCGGGCTCATGCGCTTACCTGATCCTTCACTCTTCTGTGCTCTCTTTCCCCCAGGAACGGCGAGCCTGGCCTCGCCGGCTCTGCGCTCTGCTACTGCCTACTGCGGTTTCTTTGACAGGAAGGAAGGAATGCTGCAGACGTGAGGGGCTCAGGGCGGCGGCGAAGGGCTGCACAAGCACCGCTGCACGCTGGGCCTCGTGTGTGATCAAGTGGTAACCGACAGGCAGTGGTGTGCTGGCGTAGAGTGTCCATACAGTTCATTATGGGCAGTAAATAATTTTTTTGGATGGATGTATTATGGCTTCTTCAGTAGACACTTCAAACTGATTCATGGAATATGTATGCATCGGTAGACCTCGAGTGGCCATGCATCGATTCATTGGATGCTAGCACATCCTATGATTAGATTTAGATGCAGAGTCCATAGGAGAAGCCCTTAGGAAGACTAAACTTAAACTGTTTGACAAAGTTTATCTCAAGCAAAGTTTATATTATGATCCAAAGCCATTAGGAAGCCCAAACTTAACACTTCAGCATCTATTCAGTAAATACATGCACCAAACTATTGCGAGTAAGAAAAGACAGGGAATAACCAGAATGAATCAGTACATTGATTAGGTGGTCTTAAAATCCAATGCCTCGAGAGATGTTATAGGGGAACTCTCCCGTCAAGTAACCACGACGAATGTTCCGAGCTAACTGGAAGTCTTCCGTGAGCGAGTCTTAGGGGAACTCTCCGCGACGCATGATGAGAAGTTTTCCGTAGTCTTCCGACAAGTATCTCGAGGGGATAAGGCCATGAGTTAAGTTTTGACGAAAGTTTCCCGTAGTCTTCCGGGGAAAGTTTCCGCGGCAAGTATCCCGAGGGCATAAGACCGTGAGTTAAGTCTTGACAAGAGAGTCCGAGGGCGGTTGAGATCACCCGTTAGATTTTATTCGTAACACAAACGTCTCTCTCTTCAAGCATTCGTCTCTCTCTTCAAGCATTCCTAGCTTGACGCCTAGAGATATTCCTCTTAAACTGGCTTATTCTGCTTAGAAAAAAATGTTTGAAGAATCTTGAGTCATGTTGACCGATTGCTGTGCTAATGAGGAGCGAAATGTGAATTTCAAAAGCAACCGTACAGAGAACGATGTTCACCAAGTGAGTGACGTTGGATAACCTGCAAGAGGCAACTCTAAATGATAAGAATGAGGCCTGTTTGAATTCCGATCCAAAGCTTAGCTAACCTCAAAAAGACGTTAGTTCATTACACCACACAAGTAAACTTTAGAATGATTTAGTTTAGCTGTGGAAAAGCTGCTATGGAAAAATTGTTGTGGGTTATGTGTTTCGGAAAAGTTGTAAGTTGTTTGTTTGAAATAATTTCACAGCCATTTGGTGAACAATCTCAGTTGAAAGAATTGCACATGTCAGTAAGTGCAATATAGTGAAGTCGCTTTGTATTCATTCAACTACGAGTACTTCAAGCTCTCTTTGTTATATACAAGGTCGTGTATCAATCAATCCATGAAATTTCTGTGGCTCCACCTTCAGTTGGTGCAGAGATTGGACGGAAACCCAAGAACTATTTATTCGTTATAGGTTTATTTTCATTTGCACTGACAGATTCATCAACTTCCAGAACAACGACGACGACATCATTTAGGATATGAAGATGAGGCTCTCGCAGCTTGGAGCATTTCCACAATTAGTGTCTTAACATCCCTGTACAACAGTAACAAGCCCATGTCAGAGAACCGGTCAAGGAATATTCAGAAATAACTGCATTTTAGGCATCAATTTAAATGGCATACAAAACATAGTGCAAGACAACCATGAAGAAAAAGCATTTGAGCTTAATAGCACACAAATTAAGGGCCCTTTTGGAACGCAAAAACTTCATAGGAAAAGAAGAGCCATGGAAGGCTAAGAGAGTCAAGAGTGAGGGACCCACTTTCTGTCTTGCGCCTGCCTTGGGAAGGGGATACGCAACTTCAGAACACTTCCATCATAACCAGCCTGGGCAGCAGAAATAGGCATATTAGAATTTATAACAGAGTTGGATTTTTTTCAATGCATGAGAACAGAGCAGAAATGTGCAACTGTCTAGCCAAATAAGTAAAAGATCACAGTCGAACAAATTGTATTATCCAGACCATAATAAAGGCCACAACATTGAAATGTTGCAATTTGTTATGATATTGTAATGCTGACCTTGTGGTTACTGATCCATTCATATTTTGCCTACTGAGTTCGGATCAGTAGGACTAAAAAACGGATCAGTAACCGCAAGGTCAGCATTACCAATGCATTAGTAAGTATCTCAGTATTGCATTGAGCAGGTACGGGGCATAGTACAAGGCACATGCTGTAAAGAGTTACCTTCACATTAATACCAAGGCTGTCCAGATCCAGCATATAAGCAAAATCCACCTAAATTCCATTTGTCATCATTCAAGTTTCAATACATTTGAAAGCAATATTTGGTCAAAAGTGTAACAACACAAAATGGACAGACTGTAAAAGAAGTTATGCAAAGCACTGAAGAATGCCTCCTTAGCTAATATTCCATGCTTATGGGTGATCATCAAGAGTTTCATGACTGCATTGTTTGGTAATACTGATAACTAAACACTATGTACAATGCTAACAACAGCAATGTTGTCAAAGAAAACGCTAACTACAGCAATGAACCCAGTTCTTCGATGAGATTCCAGCAAACCGTAGAATAACACTTTTGGTTGGCAAGTATACCCACAGATATGCATAACAAATAGACTATAAAGCAAATGGTTAAATTCATTTGTAAACTAGTTTGCAATTTTTAATGAATGGCTGGCTGTTTTCCCAGGGCAAGAATTGCACAGTTGCACACAGATCTAGCCCTGGATGATGTATCTACCTTTGCACCTGTGTATTGACAAGACTGCAATGTTGGAATATATGTATCTAGGCCTATGAGGCCCATGTATGACAAATATATTGCCACCCTTCTAGGGTTGGCCCAGGAATCCAATAGCAATATTCAGCATGCAAGCATATGCTTAGACAGAGTACAGTTTTCACTTTCCGAACTAAAAGCAACACAATGTCTCAAGAACAAAAGATACACATATATGATCAATAAAAAATGCTAGTTATTTAGTTACAGAAATAACTACATTATAAAAAAAAAGAGACAGCGCCCTCACCCCTCAGGCACAAACTTTCTTCAAGATATATCAGGTTTGACAGTTATTATTGGAATAAATACTTTATTGTTATATTGTTGGAACAAATGCTACAGAATTAGACTTCATCATTTACTTGCCTTAACAGTAGTGGAGTGTTGCACAATGAGCTTTGTATCATCGGCATGATCCTTGTTCATATGGCTCTGTAAGACATATACATAATGGATGGTTGAAACATTTAGTGTAAAGCCCAATAAATATATAAGGGCGAGGAGTAAAAGGAAATAGAATCCAGACATACTGTAATAGGAGTTGAGAACTGAGATATTGGATCAACTTTTGCTTCCTTGTACTTCGCAGCACTGAATTCTGGGGATTTTGACATTAGGTTAGCATATTAGGCAAAAACACTATCACCAAATTATTTTTTGTCATATGCTTACAGAATTGACTAAGATGCAAGTGCATCAGATATGTAGTTGCTATTTATGTATTTATGCTAATAGTGTGAGGATAAGTGAGGTCCATAAGAACATGGTTACTCTAAAAATATGTGAAAGTTGAAGAGCCATAAACTTCTGCATCATGACAGTGTCCCTTTTGGTGACTAGCTTTCCTCTAAGCGATTCAAAAAGGCACCTACCGCCAGAGCCAAGGAGAGCAGTTGCAACGCCAGATACATAGCGCACAGCTTTGGGTTTGATGTGCAGGAAACTGAAGTCACCAAAGTCAACCTTAATTTGGTAAATAATTCATCATAATCAGTACTCCATTAAAGTTGGTCTTTGCAACAGTAACGGCATTAAGAAAGTATACCCAAAAAGCATCAGGGTGCCTTCGTAGGTAAGCGCTTCTCACTGAATCTTTTTCTTCGTCAGAAACCTGCAAATAAGAATAAGGGCGTCAGAAAACACAGTTACTATCAGGTGACATGCAAATTATGTTTTTTATCCCCAACTTTAGTGGCTCTTGTTGGGTCTCACTTGCTTAAGATTAAGAGGTTTTCATGTTGTATGCAGTATGCACATTATGATTTAGCAATGTATCCTGAAATGTAACAAGGAAAAGGCATAATGATATATCAGTGGGAAAGCAAAAGAGGGAGGCAATTACAGGAACAGCATCACCATACACAGTGATTACAGTATCCGTTCTGTCCTCAGGGTCTTTGGCGACAAGAAGTGAGCATTTAGGATTTCCAGAGAGATTCTGCAAAATTGGTAGCAAAGCATAAGGGTCACTGGTGAAAGAAATATGTTTACAACCGTTGCCTGTGTTTACTGAATGTAGACTGAACAATTATGCAATTCAAACAAATGTTCTAGCAGTGTTAGATTTGCATATATGTGCCTATTTCTTTGTTCGCCCACACATGTGGTTTGATGTATTTTCCAGTGATGCTACCAAATTGTAAGGCATCCATGCATAATGGACATGGAAAGGTAAAACAAATGGCTTTGTATACAGAATCATAAAAGCAAAAAATTGCCTTACCTTTGAATGAACTGCTAAACTACTCACTGCTAATATGGGGGAACCATCCTGATCACATGCAAAATCAACCATTGAACCAGATGGATAACCACCATGATCCTGCAAGCATAATAATATATAATATGAAATCTCCAAAAAGACTAGTATAATTCTGCAAGGCTACATATATTGGAGTTCTGGAACTATAAATTCCCTGTTTGCTTAATCAAAAGAAAACTATGAGTTTGTCCTCACTCAGTTTTTTAGATAAATATTCTTCCCTCCTAACCAAATAGAAAAACTTATACTTGAAGGAGGCAGATTGTGACATGTACAAGTACAAGACTACTCACCCCGTTCCGAATTATAAATTGTTTTAGCTTTTCTAGGTATAGCCTTTTGTATGATACAGTGTATATCTAGGTGCATAGAAAAATGTATGTACACATAAAAGACAAAACAACTTATAATTTGGAACAGAGGGGGTAGAAATCATGCTCTGGTGATACCTACTGGTTTAATAAAAACTGGATGTCACCAAAGCATTCGAAACAAAACAATAACTTCCAAAGTTTCAATAAACAAGATTTTTCTTCATGGACAGTGGGTTAGTCTCTTCACATTATCCAATGCTCACTGACTACAGAACTTTTGAGGGTAGATGATGGAACAGATTAGCTAAGTGTTTTTCCAATAAGACATGCAAATATAACAACATTTGTTGTTTCATAGTCTAGGAACCTGAGAATGGGTAGCAAGAACGCCTCTGACACTTCGGTCCAGAATGGTCCGTATTTCTTCAACTGGAGAAAGCCGAGCAGCCTTTGCCTATAATTATGAGAATATTGAGTAAATAAAAAAGATCCTGAGACAATGACTAAATCTACATTCCGAAGAGATCAGGTACAAACTTAAGCGACTAGTAAACTTTTTCAAGTATTCAACTCTACCACAGTTGTTGCAGATACACTCACTGAATCACATGACAGGTTGATTAAACATGCTGTAGGAATTGATAAAGTTCAGTTGAGAATACCTATGATTTGCTACAAGAGACAATGAGGCCTCACAACATCAGAACATGGGACTCTGGTTTTCGTAAAGAAAACATTTGCACATCATGTCATCAATGTTTTCCTTCCTCACGTTGACTGTACAAAAGAAAAATAACCACGCTAAACAATTCACCTATTTCAATTGAATAGGTCTTTGGTGAATTGAATAGGTCATTTTGGTGAATTCATTTCAATTTTGAATTCAAATTGTGGGCACACTGGGGTCCTGCACAACTCAACGGACCCAAACCACCCGATTTACTTCACTTGAGTTGCATAGCTACTGCCCACAGGTCACATCCCCAAAACCAACGAGAAAGACCAAGGGCCGCACCTGGTGAACGCGGATCACCTCAAACGCGTCCGAGGGACCTCCGGGGGCGTCGGCATGCGCTGCCATCTGCAACGAGGACAAAACAAAGAGCAGAGCACCATCAGCCAAATACATCACCGCCGCGGAGGCATTTCATCGAACGTCTGCCCGCACGAAACATTTAATAAAATTAGGGGCGGCCAGCGGCAAGCGGCAGGCAGGCAGGCAGGCAGAGAGGCGAGTCGGACCTGAGACGAGGTGGAGGAGGACGCGAAGAATCGGCCACGGCGGTTACGGAGGCGAGAGTAAATGAGTGGGGAGGGGGAGGGGGCGGAGGCGGAGACGTGATCGTGCTGGTGGTTGTGCCGGCCATTAGCAATTTGTAGGTGGAGCGGAAGGAGTAGGCGCGAGAGCGTTGATGGCAAGGGCGCCGCCCGGGCGCCCGGCGTGAGCAGGAAGGGCATCGTCATTGCGTGCACGCGTGCGCCACGGGGAGCCTCGCTGGCAGCTTGGTGGTCGCTCGGCACGGCAGGGAAGGGAGCCTGTGCACACGGACGGAGGGAGAGCCGGAGAGGTAGAGTGGGTGGCGTGGGCCAGATGGAAGAAGGCCGTGACTGCAGTACACAAAGAGATCACCTAGCCCATTATAAGAACTTTGGTGGTTATTTCGATGTTGGGCCGCTGCAGAGTCCTTAAGCGGCACTAAACTACGTGGGCTAGCAAGAATGTACGATGGTGGCCCAAATGGCCTCGCCGATATTACCGGTGACCAAAGCTCAAAACTTGGTATCACACTTTTTTCTGTGTATATTTTTTTTTTCAGAAAAAGGTCGGGTACACGTGCACGTGTTAAGTGCTACTGTACGTTTTCGGTTGCACTGAAAGCCAGACTGCCAGAGAGGTCCAATCTCTTTCTTTAGGTGTGTGGGCGCACAGGTATGTGTGTGTGATGTGAGCTCAGAGCATGTGACTTGTGTGTATTCAAGTTATAGCTGATTAAAAAATATATAATAAATAATAAAAGTTTCTGTATAAACCATCACCGTGATCTAATTTTCGACTTCCAACTTCAAAATCTGACTTCTTACCCATTTTATAATAATAAAAATCTTAGTTATAAATTGAGATACGATAAATCAACATAAAAAGTTTAAGTTGCTTTAAAAACAGATTTAGCAATTGAAAAAAAAAATCTTCACAAAATGAAAACAACATCTAAAAAATCTAGAAAAAAATCAACATTCTAAATTAGGTTCAAGCTTTTAGATGCGTTTTCTAAAACAAACTTCCCATTAATAGTTTGAATTTTTGAATAAAGAACCAGAGCCAAGCCAGAGTGCCAAAATCAAGTACGCCAGTCCAACGGGAGGTTAATGACTACGTGGCTCTCTTGCTTGGTCCTTAATACTCCCGGACATTCCTGACTTCTGCTCTTCGCACGATCACAGATTCACGGTTCACGGATCACTTGTGCTGACGATCCCATCGCCCAACGACGACTTGAGCGAGCATCACGGGTGTCGTGGCGCGGAAGTGTGAAGTCCCACGCTCCATGTAGTGTCCAGGGCGACGACGCAAGCAAAACTGCTGAAGTCCCACACTCCGCACGCTCGCTCTGCCCGTCGGCCGGCGGCGGGGTCATGGCACCGGCGTGGCTCCCGGTCCCGGGTGTCGCGACGCGCGAGAAAAGCCGGCGACCAAAGCGTGCTAGCACCTGCCTCGCGCACGCCGCAAAAGCAATGACGACCAAAGTAAAGGCACTCGGTCGGTCTTCCTGGCCAAGAAAAAAAAAATCAAGAACGTTACAGTGGCAGAAGCCGGTACGGTGCCTAACGCGGTTTTACCACCACCACAGGCCGGACTTCTGCCTCCGAGGCTTTTCAATGCTTCGGCAGTTGCTCGCTCGCGCACGTCCTTCCACTCTCTTCAAGACCGAGCTTCTTCAACCGCCCGTGCCCGTCACGTCATGCCAGCCAGCCGGTATTTTTGTAAGCACCGTGCTTGAACGCGTCGCTTGGTCGTTAGCACGCCGCGATCAGATCAGATGGATCGAGCTCGGTTTGGCCGCTGGCCACATTTCCACCGCGAGGTTTGCTCGGTCGGTGGAACGAGATGTCTGGCCTCCGGGCCCAACGGTCAAATTTCCGTGGCCTCCTCGTGCTCGTGGTTGAAACTGATGGAGAGTGGCGCGCGCGCGAACGCCGGGACTGATGGCGATGGGGACAACCGGACAAGGGAGAAGGGCATGCCGCATGCATTGCATGGCAGGCCAGCACCAGCAGGACCAGCACGGCGGAGTATTTTTACAGCCTTTCGCTGACAGCTAGTCCGCGGGCCCGATCGCAACTGTCACGCCAGCTGTGCCCACCAGGCTGGTCTTTGCCGCCATGCGCGCATGACCGTTCTGCTACCGAGAGATCCTCTGGATCCGCCTCTCCGTGCGGCCCTTCGTGATGCCTCATTGCCTCCACTCACACGCGTAACGCGTTCTATATTTACCAGCGAACACGAGTTCGTGCAGACGCACCGTGTCCGAAAACAACGGGCGAAATTCACTCCACCGCAGGACCTGAACTCGTTCGGTTCGATACCATTAAACTTTTTTTTTTCTGTCACGTTACCCAGAATTCGCGTGCTACTGCTTATACTACTACTAGTAGAGCACGACAGAAATGTGCCCATCAAACGAAGTTTCCTGGGCGCGGCTCGTGCCGTCGTCTCGAGGACGCGACGCGCTCGGACGCGCGCGCGCGTGGTCCGCAGAGCAGAGAGGATCCCAACGGCCCGCCGCGCCCAACCGCAAGGCAATGCCAGGCTGCCTGACCGGCCACGCCACCAAACGCGGCGGAGCCCAACAAATGGCCAGCCAGCCGAGCGTCGTGCGGCCCTTCCCCCGTTCGGCGTGCGGCCCAGCCAGCCCAGCCCCACCGCCTCACGCAACCTACCTGGCCGCGCCGCGCGGGTCCCCCCTCCGTCCTCCGTCCGCCTCTATAAAATCCTCGCCCCTGCGCATCGTCCTCCCCCACCTCCCGCTCGAGCCAGCCGCCTCTCCCCGACTTCCCCGCCTGCGCGCATCTCTCTAGAGCTTCACACCCTCGTAGAGAGATCCGGCAAGGCTTCACTACAGACGCGCAGATGGCCGGCCTCAGGATGAAGTTCGTCGCCGTCGCAGCCATGGCCGCCGCGCTCGTGGCGTCCGCCGCAGCCGCCGATGCCCCCGCCCCGGCGCCCGCCTCCGACGCCGCGGCCCCCGTGCCCCTCGCCGCGGCCTCCCTCGCCGCCGCCGCCTTCGGCTACCTCTTCTGTTAGATCCGCGCGCTGGATGCGTGGTTTCTGCTTGATATGTGATTCGTCTGTGGCGTGAGTTGAGTTCCGTGTTGTGTGTGTGTCTGTGTGAGGTGTCGGCGGGTGTGTGTATGTATGGAGTCGGCGGCGGCGGAGGTGTGCGCGTGGTGGTTGTACGTGCGTCGACGCGCCATTGTTTGTGGCGCCGATCATGTACCTCTGCTGCGTTTTTCTGGTTATCAATGAGATGATTTATTTGATTCTTTCCAGCCGGCCTGATGCCTGAGCACCCATCAAGTGCACACAATTATTTACGGTACAAGATGTCATATTTTATTTTGCGGTACCAACGAAGCCTACAGTACGTGCAATCTGAACGAATTTGTCTGTCCGCGAACCGCGATTCAGTTGATTCTTTGCCTTTGCAAAGAAAACGCTACTGAAAGATAATTATGGCATTTGCTTCATGTCCTTCAATTCGTGCATTAAAGTTCAGTGAATCCAAAGAAAAAAATGCAGAGTACAAAAATTAATTTATCGAAACGAAAACCGTGGCACGTAGTCCTGCGCCGTGTAGATATTGGGCCGCTGTTGGTTTGGAGATGCGAACCAGGGACAAGGGTTGTTGTGGGATCCGAAGATTGAAATAATTGAAGCATGTTGGTGTTGCCAGCCATGCGCCATGTGGTATGTGAGCCGGTCGTTCAAACTGGTCCACTGATGAGTTGTCTTTGAACAGAAGCAGCCCTACACGCCCCTACCGACTGCATGAAACACAAACACGGCTGGCAATTCGAGTGCTAGAAGCATGGTGCGCTAGAAACTGAAAGAAAATGGTGCGCCATCGCCATCCGCGCAGCAAGGTACAGCTCAGATCTCAGAGTATAAAAAAGAAAATAATCTAAAAACATGGATTCTGTCATTTCTACATTAAGTTTTTCAATGGAAATTGCAAGTCGAGCAATTTTTTGGACCATGTTCGCCAGAAAGGCCAGCATACATTTTTCTTCAGGGCTCAGGCCGACGGCCGTACGCCTACAGCTTACTTCCAACTAGGGATGAAAACGAAAATAATAGTCTCTGATTTTCGAAAATCGTTTTCTAGTTTTTTTTTATTTTTAGGCCTAAATAGAAACGGTAGCGGTAACGAAAAAAACGAAAACGATAACAGTAAAAATAAATGGAAACAAAAGCGGAAACGATTTTGTCCTCTTTCGACCAATTTTAAAGATTACCGTATTTAACCGATAATTTACCGTTGGTAATTACCGATTCAAAGGTCTTGCATCTTAATTTATTTATAGACTATACAGTGAAGAAGAGACTCTAATAATTTATGTTTTTATCACTATGCTTTGTCAAATCAACTTAGAACTTTAACGTTTATTCTAAGGATGACAACGGGTCGGTTTTGGTTAGGATATCCGCAGATTTCAGGTCCAACGGTTTTGGTTTTTGTGGTAGTTTTTCGCCCACGGTTTTCTTGTTCGGGGCCCCGAAACCGATCGGGTTCGGTTTTGGGTTTGGTTTTGCACCCGTGGATATGATATCCGAAATAAATCATTTGGAATTAAAATTCATATTTTATAATATGCTAATAATAATTTGTTTACTTATATTATTAGATTTATTCAAAGTTAACTCATGAAAATATCTATTATTTGTTGTCTCTTGTTTATACATGTGTATATCCGCGGGTTTCGGATATCCGCGGGTTTGGTTTTGGTGATGAATTTCCACCTGAATCGGTTTTGGGTTTCGACTTCGGGTTTCGGTTTTGGATGCACGGAGACTCCACCCGACCCGTTGCCATCCTTATTTTATTCGTGTCATTGTGAACAACTATCATGCTCTTGTGTGGTTTATCACTGTTTGAGACTAAGAGTGGTGTGAAATGTATGATTTAGCTTATGGTTTTGTTAATTGTGGCTTTATTTGTTAATGTTATATAAGATAGGTCAAGTTATATGGCTCCTCTTAAGAGGTTTGTCGTGTTTATCGTTTTTAGGATATCGTACTTACCGATTTTGACCGTTATCGTTGTGTTTTTCGATCGACTATATCATTTTCGAAATTACCGAAATACCGGTGTCGTATTCGTTTCCGACAATATCGTATCGATTTCGTTTTCGAG
Source organism: Microstegium vimineum (assembly GCA_022036555.1). Classification (NCBI taxonomy): domain Eukaryota; kingdom Viridiplantae; phylum Streptophyta; class Magnoliopsida; order Poales; family Poaceae; genus Microstegium; species Microstegium vimineum. Next base: position 13,660,900 of record CM039141.1, read on the forward strand.
TAAAAAAATATGAAAATGAAAGTGATTTAGCCTCCTACCGATCGTTTTCATCTCTACTTCCCACTGTCACAGAGAGAACGTGCAAGGTTAGCTGCGCTTCGGGCCTGGCCGACTAACCGAGCCGTACTATAGGAACTGTTTAATAAGAGCAACTCCAGTGTAGCCCCTAAATAGGCCCCTATTCTAGATCTAGGGACTTGGTCCAAAAAAATTCACTCCAATGCAACTCCTATTTGGGCTCCCATTTTAGGAGATGTCTCAAAGTTTAGTTTTAGGTCCCCAGGAATGAGGTCTTCCTATTCCTCTCCCTCCAAATTAGGGACTATGATTGGAGTTGGCTTTGAATATGACCCTCAAATTTTACAAGTCACCTCCCAAATAAAAATGTAGGGGCTTGATTTAGGGCGTATGGCTGGAGATGCTCTAAGCCCACTATTTCTAGTGAGAGGCCCAGTTTTATAAGGGCTCAATTATGGACTTTTGGGCCCCTGGCGATGGATGCAATCCGCTACACCGAATACGACTGAACCTTGCAATGCAGTAAGTCCAACACAAGACCAAACACACAAGTATTTTGCTTCATCGTAGCAGTGAACTTGACACGCTAAGCGCGGCTGCTTCACATGAACTCGCTCATCATGGTGAGCACCTGCGCCATCGTGGGCCGCTCCTCCGGTGCCTCGGCGGTGCACAGCATGCCGATCTTCACCATCCCCATGGTCTCGTCGGTACCATCACCGCCGTCCGCGGCCTTGTGGCCAGTCACGACCTCCAGGAGCACCATTCCAAAGCTGTACACGTCTGACTCCTGCGTCGCCCGCGCGGCCGCGCCCGAGGCCAGCTCCGGCGCCGCGTACCCGTGCCACCCGCCTCTCGACGCCTGGTCCAGGAACAGCTCGGGCGGGCACCGGGTCCGGGTGGCCTGCTGTGGGGCGATGGTCTGCTGGATGTTGGTGGCGTAGCGCATGAGCCCGCACTCGGACACGCACGCGCCGCCGCGCTCGTCCAGGAGGATGTTGGACGGCTTCACGTTCGCGTGCACCAGCGCTGGCCGCGCCGGGAACGTGTGGATGTAGTTCAGACCCTGCGCCGTGCCGAACAGAATGCTCTTCCTCGCCGTCCAGTCCAGATTCATCGAGCCTCCTCCTCCTGCATCAAGTCAGCAGCAGCAGCAGACAGTCAAGAACACTGCATTTGGATTTTGCTCATCGATCGTATTTTCACAGCGGGCGGGCGTACCAGTGGCTTGGAGAAGGGAGTGGAGGCTCCCGTTCGGGAGGAAGTCGTAGACGAGCAGGCGCTCCCCGTTGGAGTTGCAGTACGCCCTGAGGCTGACGACGTGGCGGTGCCGGAGCCGGCCAACGAGCCGCATGTGGCGGTCGAACGCCTTGCTCCGACCGGCGGCGGGGAACTGCAGCGCGCTGAGACGCTTGACGGCCACCACGATGCCGTCCTCTACCACCGCCTTATACGTGCTCCCGGACACGCCCTTGCCCAGCACCTCGGCCGACGCCTTGAGGAGGCTCTCCAGCCGCAGCTCCTCGCCGCCGTCGAAGCAGACGAGCCCACCGCCGGTCTTGTGGCACCTGTCGTCCCTCTTTTCTTCCTCCTCGAAGCACAGCGCCGCGTCGGGAGCATCCTTGGCCGCGGACCGGAGCTTTCTCCTCACGTAGACGAACGTGGCCACGGAGATGGCTAGCGAGACCGTGATGAGCACCGCGTTGCCAATGCTGGTGGCCATGAGCGCAGTCAGGCTAATCTTACTGAACCCTCCGTTGCTAGAAGTAGAAGAAACGCTACTGACACTACTAGCGTTCGGAGACTGAGCGGCAATAATACCAGGGGTCACATCGTAAGCATGGTCACATTTCGGCAGAGGCTGACCACAGAGAGCGAGATTGCCGCTGAAAGCGGAGCTCGGGAACCTGGACAGGTCGCCGGAGATCTCCCCGGCGAGCTTGTTCCCGGACACGTTGAAGCTCCTGAGCATCGGGACGCGCAGCGCGTCCAGGCCTCCACGGAAGCCGTTGTGCTCTGCTTGAAGGGTGAGCAGAGCACGGAGCGAGATGCGGAGGGTTCCGCTGAGCCTGTTGTGGGAGACGAGCAGGTGTCTCAGCCACGGGCTCGCCGTGGAGTTGTCCAGCGTCGGGAGGGTGCCGGACAGGGAGTTGTTCCTGACGGAGAGCGCCGTGATCCGGCCGAGCCCGAGGAGCGGTGACACGGCGCCGGCCAGCGAGGCGCCGTCCAGGAAGACCCCTACCACCCTGCCTCTGTAGCACCTGACCCCGAACCACGTGCCGGAGCACGGGTCGGCGCCGACCCAGGACGCCAGGGCCGTGGCGTTCGGGTTGTACGCCTTGAAGGAGAGCAGGGCGGGGAGGTCCTGGTGGCCGCCATTGGCATGGTCGCCACCGTGCACGTAGCGTGTCGATAGGTAGACGAAGACTGCGAGGAGCAATAGCACGGACGAGCAACGGTGGATAGGATTAGGAGGCATTCTTTTGGTTTCGTGCCTGTTTGTTTTCGGCTGTGTTTTGAGTTTGACCGAGGAATCGGCGAGCTGATGAGCTTTATAGCGCGGGCCGCGGCGGTGACAATTATCTGCGCGGGCAAGTAGAAATTTTTGAAAAGCACGGGACGGGTAGAGCCGTAGAACGACGACAGACACTGGGGTCCAAAACGGAAAGCTGGGTAGCAGTGCCGTCTGTATGTCCAATGCTGTGGTGGCTCGTCATGGAGGTGAGAGTGGAAAGGGACGCCATGGACGACAGGAGGAGAGGTCCAAGCGGATGGGGGCGAGGTGGTAGGCGACAAGGCCCTTTTTCCTCGTCGCTATACCTTGGGCAGAAGGGATCTTGGACGTATTCGGTGGGATGAACGTAGGTCGCCGTGATGGTCGCCGGGAGATACTTTTTTACGGGAATGGCTGAAAGGAAGCGAGAGGGCTCGGGGTTCCATGGCGCGTGGTGTATCGGGTTCACGAGCGTGCCGAGGGGATGGGGACGTTCACGTTGGCGTCAGGTGGCACCACCGCACCAGTAGGTAGAAGAAGACAAAAATGGAGAGATTCCTGCAGCTGCACGTTGCACTAGTTTCAGTGTTTCACTTTCACCTCGAACCAGACAGAGGACCCAACTGGGTTCAGATGTCAGGGCATTCGTTCATGCAGTGGAGCTAGCCAGGCCTTGCCACAGGAATGTGGACAGAATGTAACCTAGCGTCCTAGCCCAACAAATTTTAGCAGCCTAGCAGGGGCGTCGGGCTCAATTCACGCCCGTTTGAGTTCCGGTGCGGTGCACGCATTCAGTTCATCGCATGAGCCAATGGCATTTGGCTAGAATTCACTACAGTAATATGCATAAAAAAGAATTTACTATAGTAAAAATGACATATGACCAGTTTAAGTGAGAGATTTATTTGACATATGGCGCAGCACTAACCTTGGTCGTGACCCATGGCCATAGTGATTGGCCTAGTACGCTCTCAATGGTCATGCTAGAAAATCTGGAAAAAAAGAAACAATCACATTTTCAATAGGACCACCAGAACACCTGAACAAGCCTTTCGAACAATCCAAGATGAAGCGAAGGTGTGGATACGCGCAGGAAACAGAGACATGGAAATGGTGCTACCATGTCAGCACAGCTACCTGGAGTTGTGTCAATTGACCATATTTAGATACTATGTATTTTCTTTGGCGTTTACAAACTTATGTAATCTCAAGTAATGAACTGTAGGGGTGGTGTAGCCTTCACTGAAATGTGAAGCCGCGTAAATTGGGCGCTCCTTGCGCCGTGACACGTGTAATTACTATGCTCTTCCCTTATCAATGAAAGCCGGTAACAGATCTTTTGAAAAAAAAGTAGTACGCTCGTCTCTCAAGTCTGGCACACGAGGATGGCGATGTTCTAGGGCGAGAACGGTGGCGTGCTTCTCCGAACGTGGTTGGGACTGGACAACGGTCTGTCTATGCAAGTAGTCCGAAGGGTAGTGCTCCGCCCACGAACCCACGGTCTAAAGGGCATTCATCCTTCTTTGTCCTTGGTGGACTTGCAGTGTGGCCACATTCCTTCAAAGCAATTGCATTAAATGTGTTACTTATCTCGGGTCTCGTTGGCATGCCCGTGAGGAGAGGTCAAGGCGGGCGGCATACCCTGCAGGGGCAAGCTGAAAGAATAGCCAAAGTGAACCATGGGCTATGTGTCGAGGATGCTGGGCTGCCTGCAATGGCAAAGCTAGAGAACATTTGAGGGGTGCACTTAACTTGTGAGTGCATAGACCTATGCCATAGAGGGTGTCAATATGGTAAAAATTTGATTCATATAACTGTTTTTTTTTAATTTTTGGGGTGCATAGGCACCCCCTAGCCTCAACATAGCTTCGCCCATGGCTGCCTGAAGCGTGCTCTCCCTTCAATCCATCTAGACCTTGGGGTACCATAGATATATGACATATTTTAAATTTTGCTTTTTAACTGATGTTGTAATTTACGGGTCTCAAGAATTAATATGGAAAATGACGTTGTTGGCTAAATACTAAGATAATAGATGTTAGCCCTCAGTTAATGACATTAAATTTATTAATTATATTCCTTTTGCAGTATCATTCATTTTAAGCAAATTGATTGCGAAGCTCGTATAAATCAATTTCTACTAATCTCTACTAATAGATGTTAGTATTTTATATAGCAGGTGCTGATTTGTTAAGCATCAATTCAATATTTCCCATTGACAAGGTATTTCTACTAATTAATATGTAATGTTGTACATTGATTTCCAGGCTGGTGGCCAAGCGCTATATATTTTAAATACCCCCAAATTGTCCTCAGCCATATGTCCACAGCATCTCATCTCAAACTTGGGAATCCACCACGAACCATGGCGAGCCCAAACGTGAGAACAAGTATGCTACTTGTTGTTGCCGTTGCAGCTATTTACAGTCTTGCAACGTCTGTTATGGCAGAAACAAAACCGATAAACACCGAGGATCCAGTAAACAAACCTAGAGATTGCCAGGTGGGCAGTGACGGAGCACCTTAAGCAGGCCAACGATGGGCTCAAGTTCAACAAATTGCTGAGTGGCCAGCTTGAGATTTCAATAGGCTATTTATATCACCTCATCATCGACACATCGAGCCGCGATGGCAAGGATGGCAAGTACGCGGCGGTGGTGAGCCAGAGTGTAGGGTTGAGATGGCGGACTAGAGGGGGTGAATAGTCTTTTCTAAAAACTTAAGCGCAACGGCTAACCGAAACAAATGTGGAATTAAAACTATCGGTCTAGCCAAGACTACACCCCTCTACCTATAACTTTAGCAAAGTATACTAATTGAGCTCACTAAGGTGCCAAGCTAGAAAACTCACCTAAACAAGTCTAGGTTGCAAGGTCACATAAACCTAAGCAACTAGTACTCTAAGCACAAAGAGAGATCCTACACATACTAGTAAGCAAAGCACAAAGTACCTAAGCTCACTAGCAATGCTCTCTAGCAAGACTACACAAGCCAACTAGAAAGCTCAACTTACTTAGCTACACAAACTAAGCAATGTGACTAACAAGGCTACTCAAGCCAATTAGTCACTCAAGATCTTACTTCTAAGCTACACAAGCTAGACTAGGCAAGCCACACAAGCTAAACTAGTTACTAAAGTAACCACTAAACACTAGCACACGTATGAAACAATAATTATAAGCTAGTGAACAGAGAGTGCAAACCACTGGTTTGTACTACCGGTAGTAGGACCGGTACTACCGGTGGCTGACCGGTACTACCGGTAGGAGACCGTTACTACCGGTGGCTCGTTGTAGCTCCGGGATCTCAACGTAATGAGCTTTGAATCTGGATCCGAGTTTTTCCCCACACTCCTTGAGGTTGAGGGTGATGATGTTGAACTTTGCTTGGGTTGCTTCCTCACCAATTTGTAGATCGGGCCTTCCCAACCTATGAACTTTGAGGAAGAGAGGAAGAACACGAAGAACACAATAGCAAAGGATAGTCGAAGCTATCTCCACAACATCAAGCACACGAGACTCACGATTTATACCGAGATTCGGCAACTCTACACTAGAGTTCCTACTCCTCGTTGTTGAGGTGACCGCGAAGGTCGGAGTCTCTTTCACCTCCTTGCCTCCCTTGAGGCCCACACAAAGAGTGCCCAAAGTTTTCACTAAGATCGAATGGTAATTGTGTTGTGTAGTGCAGAATTTTTGTTACCAGACAAAACTTCATTAGCCTCAAAATCAGTCTGTCATTAGTTAATAGAAGGAAGTATTAATTTGGTAGAATAGTCTGGCTTGGAAAATTCACGTGGGAAAGCAGGAAACCATACCAAGATTAATAGTTGACCAATTTGGAAATCAAGTATACATTTTTCTTGCACAAATAATCAAGTATACAAAGGAGTAGGAAAATTAAGAAATTAATATGCATATGAAATTGCAGCTGGTAGATGAATATGCAGAGTCAGACTATGATATCCTCCACTAGATTATTCAGAGTCAGGCTACTGTTGAATATACAGAGTCAAATGCAGTGATGAAGCCCTTTCTAACAAAGACATTCCCAGCCCACCTTCCATAGCCTCTCTTGATAATACTACTGGTGCAAGCTGACGGTGTTCACCAGCAAGAATACAACGCTTTCCCTGTAATATAGGGATCCAACATGAGGGCTTAGTTGCTTGTCCAGCTTCATCTATAATTACCAGGTCAAAGCAACCAATTCACCTGATAAGTGGGTCAGCTGCCCCTGTATTAGTTGACAGCACCACCTCAGCATTTGACAAAACCTCTGTGATTGTTTCCTTCTCCTTCTTATAGTCTTTGCCGAGCTTTTTCAATCGTTAACGAATACCTGAAGCTAAAGAATCGTCATCCTGTATGCAATGCTTCAAGTCCTTTCTCAAGGCATATTACTATGATCATTAATTAATATAACATAAAGGCTCTAATCTTGCTAATGGTATGATTTGATCTGTTCCTTGGATGTTTCTTTTAGTAATAGTAATAGTAACAATAATTGTTTGATTAGCTTCTTAAAAGAAGTTACCCCATTGTTACTAACTTGAAATGTTGTCTATACAGATTAAAGAGGAAAGGGCGTCCTTACCAACAGCTAAGCGGAAGACCCCTTATGTGAAGCAGGCAAATCCATCGCTACTGTCTATGCATCCACCAGCATCCACTGCTACTGTCTATTCTCCTGATCCACCAAGATTTTCGTCCATACCTGCTGCCACCACCCCTACAGATCGGGATCAACGACATGATGACTCGTCCACAGCTCATGCTGCCATCCCTACAGATCGGGATCAGCGACACGGTGACTCATCCACAGCTGTTGCTGCCGCCACCCCTGCTGATCGGGATCAGCAACATGGTGAAGCGGAGGCTAAGAGGAAGCAACAAGTTTGGATCTTGCAGCTTATCTTTCAATGTTTTTTATTAGCTTATTAATTAGCTTCCACGGGTGGACTGGAACCTGCAGTAGCTCTAGAGAGAGTAGTAGTAGCAGCAAGATGAGGAAAGAAAATTAAATGGTATTGTTATTTATTGGCTATGTTGTCTATGCAGATTAAAGTGGGGAGGACATCCTTATTAGCTAAGAGAAAGGACCCTGCTATGGAAGCAAATGCCCCGCCATCAAAGCGGTTGAAGTCACCGGTTGTAGTCATGTCTCCACTTGTACCAACAAGGTCAACAAGGGTAAAGATACTGCTAGCCCCAACCTCATGTCACCAACAATGGCAATATCTCCACAAGGGACAACAAGCTCCAAATCAGAATCGTCGATATCTCCTTTTCTAAAAAAAAAGAAGTAACCATGGTAAAGGTAAGTGATGATGTTCTGTCTTTACTGTTATTTCTTTTTTGTTCTACTATTGTTGTTTTGGTATGTGTTATAGATAATGTCGTATTGTTGCTATTTCTATGCCAACCATTAGGTTCTTCACATAGGAGTAAAAGGTGCAAACTTACGTCACATATATGGCAGCATTTTGAGGCAATATATGATAATGATATCTTAGTAGAAGCTCAATGCATTCATTGCAATCAAGTATTCAAAGCAATCAGAGGTGTTGGTACAAGTGCATGTGGTAGACACATAACTATTTGTGAGGGAAAGGCTAGATTAGAAGAAATAGTCTCTCAATTGAGTTCAACTAGTCTGCCCTTAATTGGCACCTCTTTGAAAAGTTGGAAATTTGATCAACAAGTAGCTCGTCAAGAACTAGTGCACTTAATAGTGATGCATGAGTTACCTTTCAGCCTAGTTGAATATCCAAAGTTTAGAACTTTTGTGGCTGCCTTAAATCCGTGGTTCAAACCACTTTCTAGAACTACCATCAGGTCTGACTGCATTAGTACATATGAGGAAGCAAAAACAGCCCTATGGCAAGTGCTGCAAAACTCAGTCTCTAGAGTTTCTATCACTGCTGATTTATGGACCTCAAACCAAACTTTGGGATACTTGTGTGTGACTTGTCACTATATTAGTGAGAGTTGGACGATTATCAAAAAGATCATAAAGTTCACTCTTGTAGAGACCCCTTATGAAGGTTGGAATCTATTCATGAGATGAAGGAGAAATTGACTAAGTATTGGGATCTTTCATATTTGAATATCTGCATTCCCGTTATTCTGGATCCTCGTTTTAAGTTGAAATTTTTTTAGTTTCGTTTAAACGAAGGATTTGTCAAAGAAGCATTTAGATATCTGTCTAAAGTGAAAAGGACATTTAGAAAACTATTTGCTGAATACTCCTTAGAAGTCGGTGACTCAGTCGTTCAGGAGGAACATAGTGTCAGTAATGTTGAGCTTAATGAGTTAGATCCATGGGCGGATTGGGGCAGACATCAAAATGCTGAGAGATCAAAAAAAGTTAATGGGTTGGATCAGTACTTGGAAGAAGAAACAGTGTCTGTAACAACTCATCTAGGTATCTTGTAGTTTTGGAAAATGTACTCAACAAGATATCCAGTACTTGCACCCATGACACGTGATATTTTGGTTGTACCTGCATCCACAGTGGCCTCAGAATCTGCATTTTCTACCGGAGAAAGAATTGTGAATGATTATAGAAGCAGGCTAAAGAGTGAAACAATTGAAGCACTCATTTGTCTTCAGGATTGGTTAAGATCACAGGGTAAATCTCAATACTGTCATTCCTTCATAATATGTTTGTATGGAAAATCTTGACCTAAACTAACTATGTTGTCTTTTTCTTCTTCTAAATTTCAGACAACACGCGTGATAATATAGCTGGAAATATAGTTGTGGATGAACGGGACTGCATTTAGATAGAAGAAACTTTTAACAAAGTAAATGCTCTCTAAACTATAATCTGTTTCGCTTATTCTGTAGTTGCAGCAGAATAAGTCTGTGTTATCACGCGTCAGATCAAATGAATTCAAGTATACTTCATCCATACAATTCTAACTAGATGAAATTACCCATCAGCTCGCATGTATCTTATTAATTGTCGTGCAACATAGAAGCTGACTCCATCCATACAATTTCAACCCACTGGGTAACTAATAATCTGCATCTGCATGTAAAATTACTCCATCTTTCTTGAGATTAGTTGCAAACAGTGGACCACTCCTGCGCAGTTGGTGCCCGGACCTACTTCCGGAATATTTTGTGGGGAGAGCAAAGAAACTGTTGGTGCACACACATATGCCTATTAAAAGTTTGATTTCTATTTGTGCCAAATTCTTTCATTCCGTGTTTTATAACAAAAATATTCCATAACTATATTTCTACTATGGAAATAGTTATGTATGTGTTCCAATTTTTTCTGTTTATTATTAGTTGTTTAGCTAAAAATTGCTCCATCTTTCTTGAAATATATAAGTATTTAAGCATTTAAAATTATTATAGATTAACTAGAAGATATTCTAGACGAGTTAACTTTGTGCCACATGTGTATCTGCCATTAATGCTTAGGGCATGTTTCTTATATGTTGTTTATGGCACTAACTTGTCTCTATCTTATTTGTGCATGTGTTTTCTTGACCTGCAGGGTCAATACCAAATCTATGCAATTCTCTACAAAGAAGAGAGCACAAATTCTTGTACAGCAATGGTTTCTAATGTTTGTGCTAGGTTGTTGACATCTTAAGTTATGTTTGGAGCTCTCTGTCATCGAAGTCATCAATTTGTTAGTACTTAATTAATGCCACTCCTCGACTCATCTAGGACCTATAGATTTTGGAAACATGTGCTGTTTATTTAAGCTGTGTTTAATCACTGATTTAAGCAATGTTTGTTGGTTGCATGTTCTCAATCTTTTTTACGAAAAATGACAATTGTTGAATGGTACTAGATTGATATGATGCTACCAGGAGTAGCAACAACTGTGATTAATTTGGTTCAATATAATATAGTAGTGGTTCAAGCTGTGATTAATTTTGTTCGATGTAATATAGTAGTGGTAAGTTGCTTGTTTTTGGTGGGATGGATTCAGTGAAGTGGCGTCTCAGGTGGCATTAGTATCTAGGGTGGCAGCAGACAGTCAGGTGGCAGGTTTGGAGCAGTAGTGTCCGCGGATTTGCTATCATGCAGCAGCCAGCAGCAGACGTTTTGTGGCATTATGTGGGTTGCCACACCAACACACAAAAATCAAGCGGTATGACGTGGGCTGGGGCACCAGCTCTAATCACATTTGCGACGGGAGCAGACACTGAGCGGGTTGTCCGCTGCCGCCCCATTTGCATCCTTAATAAACACACACTGACACACACGGCAGCCCATTCCTCGGTGCCAAAGGTGAACGCTACCGATCGATCCAGGCACGCCACACCGGTTCGACGACTACGACCTCATCGGCGATGGTGCGCTCGGGCGCGGAGGAGGAGGAGGACCGGAAGCCAGTGATCAAGCCGGACGTGCACGTGACGCTCAGGGTGCAGGACAAGGCGGGGCGCGCGGTGGAGCGCACCGTGCGAAGGACGCAGAAGCTGCAGGTGTTCATGGACGCCTACTACGCCAGCGTGCCGGACGTCACGTACGGCACGGGCAGGTTCCTGTACGACGGCGGGCGGCTGAGCGACGAGCAGACGCCTGCTGAGCTCGAGATGGAGGAAGGCGACGAGATCGACTTCTTCACCGAGCTGTTGGGTGGCGGCGGTGGTGGACCTGCTGGCGGTGCTGCTGCTGCTGCTGCTGAACGCCCGGTGCTTGCGTAGCTGGACATGTGTTGTGCTAATGGCATCTTGTTGGACATGCTAAAATAAATCTTACATTTTGCATCAAATGAAGTTGATTGCTATTAATTGTATGAGTGATAATTTTACCTTAAATGAATCTTAACAGTCTTAACAAAATATTGATCCAATACCAACTTCTACAGTTTTGCATATTTTGATGGTAACATATGCTATGGAAACCAGGTTCCCGTGAAAACTATGAAAACTCGCACGTGGATCGTTAGATCTAAATCCGATGGTGGGAGAGATTAGCACGTGGATCGACACACTGTGGGAGGGGTTAATTGCTAATTTCTCCTAATCTCTCCCACCATCGGATTTAGATCCAACGATCCACGTGCGAGTTTCCATAGTTTCCATGGGAATCTGGTTTCCATAGCATACGTTCCCTATTTTGATTGATAAAATTGGGAGTTTGCTAAGTCCCAAATGAATATGACAAAGATAAAAAGAGTCAAATCTCCAACGATTTGACAAAATTGACTTGACAATTACTAAAATTGTCGACCAAAATTACGGCGGCGAGCGGAAAGACGCGCACAGGGGGAAAGAAACCACGCGGGGGAGCGATGTCAAGCGCGATCCACGGTTAGAGCATCTCCAACGTTTTTGCAAATAGGCTTGACATTCTTGTTTTTGCGAAAAAGTCTACAAATCTCCTATCCAACGGTTTGGCAAATAAGTTTAACATTTTTGTTAACTTGATAGATACCAGGTGATATTTGACATATATATCAAACTGCAATTCGCTTGGCAATTGCCCCGCGCGTTACTCTCGTGGAATATTTCCTCCTCGCGTGTATAATTTTTAGTTTTGTCAAATGAAAAATGCAAAACCAAAATGCAAAAGATCATTTGCCAAACCGTTGGATAGGAGTTTTTTAGACTTTTTTTTTGCAAAAAACAAAAATACAAAGTCCATTTACAAAACCGTTAGAATTGCTCGTTGGATGCATGGCAACCATTTTACTTGTTACTGGCAGAGGACTAGATGGAAGATTGTGATGGCGAACCATTCTAGAAAAAAATATGCTCAAAATATTCCAACTTCACATGCTCAAAATATTGAAGAATGGACAGATTAAAAAATAAAGCTAAAATATTGAAGATGAGCCATGTTGTACTAGAAAAACGTAGAATTGAAGTGACATTATTACTTCCTCCTTTTCTGAATAAATTAATTCATAGAGATGGTCTAGAAAAAAACGTAGAAATTGAACATGTGCGTTGAACCGGTGAACACTTTTACAATTTTGGGATATTAGTTTGAAAAATAAAGAAAAATGCTCAAATATCTACAACATCAAACTAGTATTATTGAATTGGCCATTGAATACATGTCATGATATAGTGCATTTATTTTACATGTAGAATTTTGATATAAGTATGTAGACATTTCTATAAACTTTTGTCAAAACAAGCTAGGTAAACTTAACTTAATTAGGAAAGAACAAAAAAAAATATAAATGACAGATATTACATTTTGGAAGCGATGTAGAATTTGACTTGAAACACTTTTGGTTTAAGGTGCGAAATTTTGTCTCATGAAGCAAAAACATTTTTATTTTGGCTTAGGCATTTTTTTTTGTGTGAACTCTTCATTTGCGCAAACTTCGCATGCGTACTAATGTTGACCGTGTTGAATTCTAGATCCAGAAACAGAAACGCAGGCAAAACGTTGTTCTTGCTGGCATTCATATGATGACAAGGACGAACTCGCGGCTCGATCCGTCGATCGGTTGAGTGGCATGCCATTCATCAGGCTCAGGCCAACACCGATGCGATTGATGAGCCGTTTCAAACGCGATTGGAGATTTACTACTGTAGTACAAAACTGTACAGAGAGCGTGGACAAGCATTCATGACTGCACTATCTTCTTCTCGCATCGAATCGCTCCCACTTGCTCCCAAACGGGCCGCCGGAGACGCTTCGTTACCCCACTAATCGATCCCTGGAAGGAGTCCTGTACATGGGAGGACAGTAGTGAGAACCTATAATATAATACTATATAAGCACGTTCCTGGGCTTGACGAGATCGATCAGGCTTCAGCCATGGCGTCCCCTGGCCGGAGGTGGGCAGCAGGTGGAGACCGCGGATTGGTCGCCGCCATGGCGCCCGAGGTGGTGGGCGTCAAGCCTGTAATGCTCGTGACGCTAAAAGTGCAGGACACCCAGCGGCGTGTCGTCACGCGTACCATGCGGAGGACAGACAAGCTGCAGGACCTCATGGACTGCTACTACGACGTGGCCGGCACGCGCGGCGCGGGGCGCTTCGTGTTCGACGGCAAGCGCCTGAAAGGTGAGCAGACGCCGGAGGACCTCGGGATGAAGACCGGCGACCAGATCGACTTTTTCGGGGATCTGGGAGGGAAAACAGACGGCGTCGACGCGGGGGAGGTGGTGGACCGGAAGCCGGTGATCAAGCCGGCCGTGCACCTGACGGTCAAGGTGCAGGACACGGCGGGGCGCACGTTTAAGTTCATAGCAGTTCGAACTACCCAGAAGTTGCAGGTCCTCATGAACGCCTACTACGCCAGAGTGCCGGACGTCACAAAGGGCACGGGCAAGTTCCTGTACGACGGCAAGCAGCTGAAAGGGGAGCACACGCCCGCGGAGCTGAAGATGCAGGACGAGGTCGAGATCGTGATCGACTTCTTCGGCGACATGATGGGTGGCGGCGGCTGGGCTGCGGCTGCTGCTGAACAGCCGCCGGTGCCTGCGTAGCTCGCGGCGGACTGCTCGATCTGGTGCTGTGGAAGTGGAACTACGAGGGGCCTGATGGTTTCGTAGATAAAGTCGTCGTGACATCGATGGCAGCTAATCAATAATTCATATTTAAGCAATTATATAAGCTTCCGAGTGGTCGTAACATGGTATTGTGAGATTGAGAACCAGACATTGTCTTTTGCTGTGATTTGAAGTTGTGAACTAGTAAAGTATATCGTGCTAATTCGCAATCCTTGATGACTGTGTCTTTGTGCCGTCTTGTTTTCATTTTGGGGCCAGAATCGCGGTTGCAACTGAATTGTGTGTTTGCCTGTTTGGTGGCTTTGCTCCGCGCGCGGCCGTGTGTTGTGACGTGTGCGGAAGGTTCAATTAGTTGCCCCGCCTGCCGTACAAAAACAACTCCCTAATTTCCTGTTCCTGCGTTGCGTTTTTTATGTAAAAATGAATGATTTCTGTGATTTTTTCTTAATTTTTATGAAATTTCTATATTCCAAACATATCATAAATGCTAAAAAACCCTCCTTGTCAGCACCATTTTGGTGCGGCTCCGTCATGATAACCAGACCCTCAATTTATGACGGTCCTCTCTTTCCTTTTCTCACATTTTCTATCTCCCACAACTAAAAAGACTAAAGAGAACACTCTCCCATAACTATAAAAAGACTAAAGAGGAGACGATGATTTGGTGCGGTAAAAAATTTCGCCTCATCTTCTACCGCCCCGTGCGATCCCTGCCGCAAAAACGTAGATGGAAACAACACCCCCATCCGATCTATCACGTCCGCGATCACCGCCCCCACACGAATCCTGCGATCTCCTCTCCTACGCTGCCTCCACCTCTACCACGCTGCTGCTCGCCTACGTCCCCTCGCCAAGAAGGATAAGCACCCGGGCCGTCGACGCCACCGCTTGCCTATGCCTCCTCCTTGGCTCTTGTTGTCGAGCTCGCAGTTCACGCCAGCACCGCTGTCCTTGCCCCGCGCTCGCCAATCCCCGATCCAGTCAACGAAGAAGACTGTTCTACCGCCACCGGCGCCGTCGACCTCACCCTCCGCACCCGTGCATTGGCGAGCTCCGCTCAGATCCGCGTCCTCGGCCCGCCCCGATGCGCGGATGCAGACGACTCCTTTCCCTCCCTCCTGCGAGGCAGCGCCTGCCCGACGCCTTGACGCTGTCGCTCGACACAGCCACGGCGCCGCCTCGATGCCACCGGATGCGCGGCCGCCGGACCGCCACCCCCACTCCATCGGAAACACAGGTTTCTCCTCCCTCCCTAATCAGTCTCCCCACCACCCACTGGAATTGTTTCAGTTATTCTCTCCTTACCTGATGGTTGGATCAGGGACACAAGATGCTGCATCGTAGCTGGGTCGGCCATGTATCAAAGTATTGGTTTGGATCATGTGCTTCACCAGCAGGCTGTGCAATGGATTCACAACGCGGTTCATTCTGAAGAAGTTATGCCGTTACAGGTGTTCGGATTTTGAGTTCTATCACATGGGTCAAATGAATTGGTTTCCACTGTCCGAGGGACAAATCAGTTTCGTAGTAAAAGATATAAAATATAATCAAGTCAAGCTATAAAAAGGCACTATGAATTAATAGTCCAGTGGATTAATATTTTTTCTCAAGCATACTAATAGATTTTCTTTCCATTCAGTCAAATGTATTTTTCACTCTACTTCTATCGGATTCCCCATGTAGCTATCATGCTAGAACAGTATAATGAAAAGAATAAGGAATATATGTCAGTAAAAAATGTTAACACTGCCTCAGAGGGACAGAAGTAAGAAGTAAAAAATGTTGACTCTCCTCGGTTTATATTAGAGAGTCACTCACCAATACTGCTTCAGTAATTTTTGTTTAAATTTTTTCAGTTAAACAAAACTCCAACGGAGGAAACTGATAGATACTTCCCATGGATACATGATATTTAGTTAAAATTAAGTCACCGCAATGCTAGATGCACCATTCAAATCCTCAAACCTTACATTTCAGACATCTATGATGAAATCTGAAAAAAGTGGTTCGATCTGATGAGCAGTGGTTAGTGATGTCAAATAGTGTGATTCTGCCATACTATGTTCAAGGATAAATCTTCTCACTTCGCAATTTGCGTAGTATAGAATGTTCGTCTACCTAACCTGTGGTACTTATTTCTTATTGTTTATGCAGCTCACAAGCAAATAAATTGTAATACATTGCGTATGTTCCACAAATCCTTCATGTTTTAGTATTTTCATAAATCCCTCCTCTGTTATTATTTTTTCCCTCTTTCTCCCTGTGCTTTTGTCTTTCGTTTCAATTTATATTTTGTTTGACTTTTTTGACCCAAGTTTGACCACTCGTCTTATTTAAAAAAAAGTGCAAACATAGTTAAATTTAAATTATTCATATAGACCATTTATTAAATAAGCAAGCCACACAAAAAGAAATGATATTTTGCACAAAATTTTAAATAAGACAAGTGGTCAAACTTTTGGTTAAAAAAGTCAAACGAACTATAATTTAAAATGAGGAGAGTAGAAAATTTTGAATGATGACAAAACTAATTTTGGAAGCGATGGAGTATATTATTATCTTTTAATTTAAGCTAAGCTATTTTGTCTCATGAAGCTAAATTGTTTTTATTTGACCAAGACAATTTTTTTTTGTGTGTGTCCATCATTTGCGCAACAAGCTTCGCATGCATGTAAAATTGTAAATGTTAATGGTGTTGAATTCTTGGCGGCAAAACGTTGTTCTTGCTGCCCTGCCAGGCTGCTATGCATATGGTTGGTTCGAGTACCATTGAGGCCAACATTGATGCCATTCATGAACCGTTGCAAACACGACTGGAGATTTACTACAAGACTGTATTGGTGGTATAGCTAGTGGGCAACAAGAATTCATGACTGCTTTTATCTTCTTGTCGCATCGAATCGCTTCCACTTGCTGCAATTAAACCGGAGTCGCTTCGTTACCCCAACTAATCCCTGGGTATACCAGGGCAGTGAGAGCCTATATAAGCACATTCCTGACGCGACGCAACCTTCACGAAAAAAACGACTGCGTGCAAGGCGCAGTCTCTAGTGAGAAAAAGAAAACACACCACCCGATCGAGAGATCGACTCGATCGATCAGGCTTCAGGCATGGTGTCCCCTTGCCGGACCCAGAAGGAGGAGCTGGTCGCGCGGGCCGCAGCTGCAGGTGGAGGAGAGCCCAGAGTGGTGGTCGTAACGGCACCAATGTTCGTCGTCGTGAAGCCCGTAATGCTGGTGACGCTCAAGGTGCAGGACACCCAGCGGCGTGTGGTTGAACGTACCATGCGGAGGACCGACGAGCTGCAGGGCCTGATGGACTACTACTACTACGACGTGGTGTGCTCGGGACGCTTCGTGTTCGATGGCAGGCGGCTGAAAGGGGAGCACACGCCGGAGGACCTCGACATGGCGAGCGGGGACGTGATCGACTATTTCGAGGATCTCATGTCTGACTGATCGCGATCATCGGTGGGGCGGTCCGCTTTAGTTTCCTAATAATAATACGGGTGTTAGGACTACGTAGCGCCCCTGGTACTTTGTGTCTCATGTTATCGCTGGTACTTTGTGTCTCATGTTATCGGACATCTGAAATACGACTCACGTCAGTATCACACCCAATTTTAAGAATAAAATTGAAACCCAATTTTAAAAATAAAATTGAATGTGAATAACTCATGTATGTCTAGAGATCAATCACACACATAAATCGATAAATCTTTAAATAGTACCATCACTGAATGCTTATTACATAACGAATAATATTTTTAAACAAAACAGCGGAAATAAAGATAACTCTCGCGACGAAGCTCCACTTCACAGGGAACGTCGACTGGTTGACCACTAGCCTAGTAATCCTCACGGTAGTCTTCAAAGCCATCTGAAGGGGTTGAGAAAGCAAGAGTGAGCACTTAAAGTACTCAGCAAGAGTAACATAGGGTTATGAAGCTCAAAAGGCTGACACTGTCTTGCTGCGGTTGCTTTTAACTTGGTCAAGTTTTGCCAACACTTAGCTTTAGTTATGCATACCCAGTTGATAACCACATGATAAGATTAATAAACAACATTAATAATTAAACAACACGATCATCTACACTGTGAGTTTTCCAGGCCGCTCGTGATCGTGAGCACGGCTATCATGATAGTTTTACACTCTGCAAAGGTTACGCACTTTACCCGCAAGCCGTGTTGCCCACATGCCCGGGATAGCTAGTCCCATAACACTGCTAAGGTGAGCGGGCAGGGAACACTATGAAGTCTTTCAAAAACCCTTTCTAGCATGTAGCAGACCCTACGGACCCAATGCAAAGGGGAATATGGGACACCCCGATGGTACCACCCGCAGCGGTCCCCACACAAGCTATACACCATAACCAGCTCGGCAAAGGTGCCTTTCACGAACCACAAGCATGCTAGTCCAAACTTCATACTTAACTAAAGCCAGAGCCATTATAGCACTCATGGTTGCATTTGAATCCCAGTTTTTGCCCTACAGTGAGGTCCTATTCCATGTTGCTATAAAAGCCAGTTTTATCCATTGTTGCATATATCATTAGTCAAGATTCGATTCGATGTTCATCATGTAAAGCATATCAAAGCTACCCATATGCATATAAACCCATGGTAACAAGGTAAAAGGATAACAAAGCTATGGTAAAGATATAAATAGGAATCAAATTAGACACATGCAATTATGACTAGATGAATTAGGGTGAATAGGTAACAAGGATGATCCCATGTTAAACTTGCCTTGATCACAAAGCTCTTGGTGATCCTGGTCTGCTGCAAAGAACTCTTGCTCACCGAAGATATCACCGGCTGTACTCGATCAACATCACCACGCAATCATCCGAACAATCATACACGAAGCAATAAAGATATGATCAGAACATTACACCATAATCAATAAAGAGGTTTTGAAAAGATTATAAAACAGATCTATACTTTACTACGATCACAAAAACACGAAAATCACGCTAATCGGATCTAAAACGATTAAACTATAGATTAAACAAGATTTTGAAAAGGGCAATATTAAAACATTAAAAAATTAATTTACTTTGATTTTCAAAAGTAATTAACATAGATGAAATCTATACTACTAGATAGAGCATAAAATTACGGATCTAACGCAACTTGAACGGATCGATTTGGATTTAAAACGAGCAAATTATAAGCATTTAAAGTTTAGTGGCAAAACTGTAAATAGAGATTTTTATTTAATTTTGAATTAAAACAGATCTGAAAAGGGAATACGCTTTCCAGAAAGGAAAACGTAAAGATGAATGGCGCCATAGGACGGCGGGTTGAGACCCAGAAACTCGGGGGTCTCTTTAGCAAAATTACCACCCGAAGGGGTATGTTTGATCTGAGACCGTTGGATTCAATCTGGATGGTCCAGATTAGAAAGAGGGAGGGAGAGGGCGGCGCTCTGCCTGAGCAGGGCGGCGCACGGCGGCGGCCATGGCCGGCCGAGCCCGAGCTCGTCGGCGTAGGTCGATCGGGAGCTCCAGTGCTCGGTTTTCCACTCCGAGGGCGCCGGGAGAACAAGCAGAGTGAGGCGAACTCACCTAGGGCACTGGCAGGGCTCGATGGTGGGCGGAGGACGGCCGTCGACGGTGAACAGCGGCGGCGGAACCCCTATGCACGGAGACGCGATCAAACCGAGCACAAAAGAAAGAGAAAAGAGAGGGGAAAGATGTTCCGCGCGTACGCGAAGCCGGTACGACGCTCGGTGAAGAGCTTGCGGCATCCAGAGGCGCAGAACGGCGGCTCGGCGGCGGGGCTCCGTTCGGCGGCGGCGCTGCTGCGGCTTGCGGGACGAGGCGAGGACGATGCAAGGACGAGAGGGGGCGACGCTATTTATGGCGGCCGGGGACAGAGTCCCACGCGGCTATGGGGCGCGGAAACCGCAGAGGAGGCGGTTGCGGGAGCACGCGGCGCGGCGCGGCGTGTCCGGCTCGGACTCAAGGAAGGAGAAGAGAGGGGAGCTGACGGGCGTGCCCATGCTGTCAGCGAGAGGGAGGAGGGAGGAGAGGCGCGGTGCGGGCCGGGAGGAGCTGGGCCGCGGGGAGCCGGCCCACGCGGGAGAAAGAGAGAAGGGGGAGGCACTGCGGGCTGGGCCGGCAGGCCGAAAGTGAGAGAGGAGGGAAAAAAGGTTTTCTATTTTTTGTTTTTCTTTTCTTTTTGCAAATCTTTTCCAAACGATTTTCAAATAGGGTTTTGAATTTTATTTTTGGAGTTTTTGAAAACCACACAACACAGAGAAAATGCAGAGGCATGCAATGCACAAGAAAAGGGTAAACCTAGCATGAGATTTATTTTACTTGTATTTAATTCTATGATCACAAAATTATTTGAAATAAAACAAATTTAAGCAAATTCAAATCTAATTTCTATTTTCAAATTTTAGGGTGTTACAGTCAGTCTCAATGAGAGTTTCATAAAGTTTCATCATATTTATAAGAAGAGAGATGACAAGAGTTTCATGGAGTAGAGGTGCACAGTTACCAAAATATGAGAGCATTGAAAATTGGGAGATAAAACTACCATTGAGGATGGCCTAAGGATGCTTGATGTGTTTTTATTGGAAATGGCGTGTTTTAGGGAATGTTCTATGTTTGCTCTATTTCCCACTTATGTTTTAGGCAATAATTGCCCAGGAAACACGACCCCGAAGATTTAGGCCATGCTTGTTTAGGCTTCCTATGAGCTTTTGAAGTTGACTTTCACATATTCCAAAAACCAACATGTTCTTGGAAGCCAAAATCTCAAAAACACCTTTTAAGTAGTGTGACAGAACCTCTTAAGATAGGGTCCACTTGCCAGGATTAACCTTAATCCCAACAGATGATCCAAATCTTAATTAGCCCATCAGGTGTAGCCACTTTGCAGCGGGTCATCCACCTCTTTCCGAACAGGATCACCTCATTACAATCATTACAGAAGTAATACAAATTTTTTATATTACATCAAAGTAGCGGAAATTTAAAGTCATATTACAAACCATAAGTTTTGAAACATAACTTAGTATCATATGATAACGATACATCAAGCTGCTGATAGAGTAAGAACAAACAACCAAGGTACTCTTGCCCAAGAGTCAAGCAAGGACAGTTTATTCTTCATCTTCATCTACACTGACCACAGTCATGTAGCAAGAAGCCACACAAAGCGGGTTGTGATCCTCATATGCAACGGGGGTTAACAAACCCTGAGTACAGGAGTACTCCACAAGACTTATCCGACAAAAAAAAGTATTTGGTGGATAAAACAGTATCCAAGTCATAGGATTCAAGGTGTGGTTTGCAAGAATCAAGTATTTTGCATAAATGAGCATTTATAAAAAGAATTGAAATCATTTATGTTATCCATAATATTACTCAAGTATCGATCTAGATGTATGATCGATAACAAGGTAATAACCATCCAAAAGGGGTCCAACAAGTATCCAGTTAAAGTGCATTACTACGAAGAAGAAAACAGGGTCATGTTTCCATATCCGAGGACACACGACAATTCGAACCGGTTTATCCCAGCTGGGGCTTCCCTATCACACGACATATACAACCGCTTAAAGCACGCATATGACTACCTTTCCCTGGATCCTCTCGCCAAGACCGGGGTTCCGCCACCCGAGAGCACAGTACACCTCCATCCAGTTCGCTAACTTGGAGGGTACACACTACTCTCGCCATCTCTCCACTCCCAGTGCGGGTTAACCGTTCTTCAAGCGAGAATAGCCAGAGTCCAGCTTCTCGGAGTATGTGATAAGTACTCCAAAGTCACAACCCTAGTAATGTATCAACGGACGGTTCCTAATCGACACAGGCGGAAAGAACCCGCTACCAGACATCGCTGATGGCTCTCCAACACCGTGTCCGCCCGGTCTCAGATTATTACTTCCAACAACAACATCCCTTTCTCAGAAAACATAACCATTTGCCGAAGCAATATGCTATGCGTAGGTGACCGGAAATCACCTACTATAAAAGTTCTAAGCATACTAAGCATTTTTGCGAAAACTTTGCATCTTTAAACAAGTGACAAAGTTAAAGGTACAAATACTACAAGGATAAAGCTATGCATCAAGTAGGAATTTAATCAGATACTGTAATGAAATAGTATAAACATAAGGGTATTTAAAGCAATCATTTTAAATACAAGGAAATGTTTGAATGCACCGGGGCTTGCCTTGATTGGAGGGATAAACGAACTCGGGCTCAGATTCAAGAGAGAAAACCTCTTCACTGGAGGTATCCAACCCAACCAACGAACAATCTACACGATATAATGACATGTTTCAGATGATGCTTGAATAATAAACATGATGCTCAACACAACCAAACATGCTCTTAAGAGAAGATTAAAAACAGATTACACCCTGAGTACCACTTCCCTTTATGAAGGAAAGCAACCCAGGTTACAAAGAAAATTAATTAAACTCTATTTATCTGGATTATCTAGGTTAATAACAACATCCAAAAGAACTGAACAAACAACATTACATCAGCATGTCCAACTTGTGTTTGTCACTGGACAATTGACCATTTGCATCAAATAATCCAAAATCACTCAAAGCCTAAAATCATTAGGGTTTCTAAACATTTTATAAATAACTTGGACATTTTTACAGGATTAAAAAAACTAAACTAAACAGAAAATAGGAAAAACCCTGCACAAAACCTACGAACGGCGCAGACCTGCCCAACTGTGGCACAGACGCTCGAGCGGCGTCGAGAACCACAAAACACGGCAGCGCGTCGCCGTCGGTGACCAACCCGAACGGCTACCCCTCGAACCTGCTTCGGCTCGCCGAGCCGAACCCAACGAGGTGCGCCACGACCCAAACAGACCCTTAGAGACACCTCATCGACGGTGATGGCGATCTGTCGGAGCTCGACCGATCGCGCACCGTCGAGCACAGACCTCGATCGGAGAAACTAGGCCTCGATCGACGAAGCTAGGCCTCGATCGATAAAGATAGGCCTCGATCGATGAAGATAGGCCTCGATCGATGAAGATAGGCCTCGATCATAGAAGCTAGGCCTCGATCACGACTCAGAGGACAATCGCGAGCAAAACGCTCAACAGAAAAGAGACTAAAAACTACTCAGGAGACTTTGTCGACGACAATGGCGGCGAACAGAGCTCGACCGCACACATGCCGACGGACACATGCCTCGATCGAAGGAGCTAGGCCTCGATCGAAGAAGCTAGGCCTCGATCGGACCTCGATCAGCTCAACTAACAACTCTAGCAAGCTCAACGGCCCCCAAACAACGCAACGCGCGCTCGAAACGAACTCAGAGCTAAATGCAACACCCTCATCGACGGCCATAGCGGTCGGCGGGGATCTGCGCAACGTGCGCCGAGGAAAACACGCACGTGCTCGAGGGCAACTACCCCTCGAACCAGGCTCAGGACGTCTAGACGAAGCTAGTGCAAGACTCAGATCTCAAAAAGATCAACTACAACGACTTAGACGATGAACACACTGCCGTGCCGAACAAGAACAGCGGCGGTGCTCGAGGACAGAGCTCGAAGGCTCGATACAAGGATAAACGAGTAGAGCGGAGAGGTCGAGGAGCTCACCCTGGTCACGAAGCGCTAGCAAGCGTGGCCGGAGACGAAGCAGAGACGACCGTCGATGGAGACCGTGCCGACGGAGATGAAGAACCGAGCGGCAACGAAGATGTTCCCGGAGCTATGGTCCACCATTTGCAAAACGGAGAAGCCGACAAGATTCCGAGATGAGCAAGGAGCAAGAAACACAAGATACAAAGATAATGTGGCTCTTGCGTAGCCCGGTCGAAGACTGACCAGAGCGGCGGCGGTCTCGTCGGAGATGAGAAAGACGGAACCACGCTGGACGAAAGCAAGCTCGACGACTTCAACCAACTTGACCCGAGGAAGCGCGAGATCAAAGCGAAGACAATGGCAGTGGATTGAGTGGTTGGAAGTGGCTAACGAGCTCGGACAAGTTCGTCAAAGAAGGTGGAGCGCTCGGCGGAGCAAAGCAGAGCAGAGTAGAGTAGAGTAGAGTAGAGTAGAGTAGAGTAGAGTAGAGTAGAGCAGCGGCGTGGAAAGGGATACAGAGAGGACGACGTCCCGTTTTAAAGACGGCAACGGGCTCCGCGATTTCTCCACGTACTCGACAAGACGTGAGTCCATGGACAGGTGTCGCACGATTGTGTCGGACAGGGGTGTGCGTCGAGTTCAACCCCGCCATGCAATTGCTCGAGGAAAAGACAGAACTGACCCTGTGGCTATTTTGCAAAATGCTCAAGCTTCCAGGGGTTTTCATGAAAAACTTTGAACACGAAAGATGCTCAAAATTTCATGATCAACAACTTTGCTTAAACAACCAAAGGCAAGAACTTTATAGATTTTAAAAATCATGTTTAGGGTTTTAATCCACCCCTTTGGGAATCAGGGTTTGGGTTCAAATTTTAATTTGAGAATTTGAAAAGATGACCTGTATTCAAACAATTGATCAAACTTAGGTAAGTAAACTCATTTTAGTTCAATGCATATCCAAGTTTTCAAACAAATGAATGATGCTTAATGCATATGATGACATGATCAAATTTTTAATTAAGAGATTAACACCCGGGGTGTTACAAGTAGCTTCTGGCTTTTGCTTTTCGGAGCTTTTGGGTTTTTGGAAGATGTCAAAATTAACATCAAAATCTCCTAGAAAGCTGAAAACAAATAGACTCTTAGCTCCGACGTGTGTATTTGCATGCCCACTCTTAGTAAAACCAAGTCGTGCAATTGCATGGCGTCTGCCCATTCTCACACGCTTAGTGTTGAAAACGAACGGAAACGGACGGAAAACATCATTTCTACTTCCGTTTCTATATTTCTTGACCGAATAGGATCGGAATCGGGGAAAAAAATGGAATAAAAAACGGATAGAGATATGTGGTAATACGGAAACAAATAAGGAAACAAACAAATACGGATGAAGAATCGGAAAATTAAGTTAGAATAACATGATCAAAATTTGTATACATGAACACAAAATAGTATACACGTACAAAGTTATAGGTCAAATATTCACTAGCATAACATGTGTTAACATGTTAACATATATAATTTGTGATTGGTAGATTTATAAGCATATAAATTTCTAAACATATCTCACCTGAGGTTGAAAACGGGATAAAAATGGAATAAAAACGGGTCAATTTCATATAAAAACGAGATTTTACGGAAACGAACGAAAAACCGCTCTTCTATTTCCGTAAATACGGAAACGAACGAAACAAAGTAGAAAACGAAACGGATCAGGGCCAGGATTTTTTCCGTCCGATTTCAACCCTACACACGCTGCTGGACCTCGAGG